>JAQFYU010002304.1:0-12247 GCA_034694905.1 Ceratophysella granulata
CTCAAAGCCGAGTTGAGCCGAATCTCATGTTATTTCTCATCTTAAATTCGGCGAAGACTGGCCCAACAGGACTGTACGCCTGACTTTATTTCCACAGGCAACTAAACTAAAGAACTTACTCCGAATTCCGCGTTTCCAATTCCGATTCCGTGCTTCGGTGTCAGCGAGAAGTTTAGTTTCTACTTTTTCCCGATACTCTTCACAGTCCGCTTCCAAATTGTTGAGAGAATTCTGAACAGTGTGCTCGATCACTCTCTCCACTTCCGTGCAAACCTCCCCGATTTGGTTCGCACATCGAGTGGGCTGGAAAGTAATTTAACGCAGAAAAATCAGTATCAACGCGGTGGTTTAAGTTCATGGCACAAAGGACAGGAATAAGCCACAACAGAGTCACTGCCCGGGATTTAAAGGGATTTAATGGGGAAAAGTGTGATGCGATTTAATCGAAATGGGTAAAGCAAGTTGGAAAAACGATTTTGCTTTTAAATCCCATTAAATCCAAGCTGTGACGTAATGAGATTTAATTTAGAATCGTGATTTTTCATAATAGATCCCTTTACTTTTTATTTTTATTGGTGTTTATAGTCCGATTCATTATGTCCGAGGACCTTACAGACTGTAAATAAATCCCTTTAAATCCCATTAAATTTCAAATCTCAATAAATAAAAGTGGGAATTTCCGTGACACTGCTACAAGCTTAGACCTTTATATGCGGAACACGTAGTAATTGTAGTTAAATACAGGGAACAGTTAGAAAAATATGGAATTGGATGCCACAAAATTTCGTATGCTTCTGATCTCTGATCAGAAAAGAATAGTAACCGTATGAAGAGAAATAGTGCATTTGTGTGAGTTCTTCCACATGTATCTATTTGGGGTTGTTCCAGCGGCGACGTGCCCCTTGAACCTTAACTTTAATCATTCCGCCCAGAATGGCTGCCAATTCTCAGTTCAGCGCAGAACTGACTGGCTTCACACCTTTTGGTGCATCAAGCAAAACAAACTAGTTAGCTAATAGTGATTTTCTCTAAGCAGATCACATTACCAAGACAGGCTTCCATCTTGTCCAAACATGATCTAGATTTGCACTCAATTAGGTTTGCTTCCTTGAATTCAGATCACGGCATTATATGTCCAGTGTATACGACACATTGTTGGTAAATCACTTATACTTGTACTTGCGTCAAACTTTCCCAACAAATATTAATTTTTCTGACCTTGGTGATGATATCCGGAAGAAAGATAGTCGGCATATCAAATCCACTTCTGTTCAATCCAGGACGCTTACAAAGCTCTTGAACAATCTGCATCAAAACCCTGCAAATGCATTACAGTTCAGAGTTCGGTAAAACCATTTCACAGATTGAGCAAACTCAATATCATCTCATTCCAGGAGGAGAAGCTTCGTCCTATAATGCGGGATCATCCTACAGATTAACTACCTGCGCTTCCACCTTCCACCTAGAGCTGAGTGGTTGGCTTTTCTGGTGTAGTCAATAGGTATAACACTTGGGATTAGGTCTTATCAAATTCGTTGCCGGTGATACGGAAGAGTGGCAGACATTCTCGGCCTTTTAGTGTAGAAAGAGACAGGAAGCAGCAAGGAGCGTACACTACTGTCTCTTGAGCCTCTTGCTTGAGTGACACTCGTGGGGATTTGAATGAGCACCACTCAGTGTTTCGTGGAATTTATATCAATGGGCCATACCATGGTAGATATTAGGTTACTTCGTAGAGAAAGAACCAAGAAACATGCTATGTTCCCCAAAATATTGTTACAAACGCATCTCTACGCTAGAGATGACTTAAAAGTCATCAAATGTGATATTATCAAGTCTTATAATTAGATTGCAGTTTTGAACGTTGATGATGTGAGCTAGTTTTCATTCAACTCGATTTCTTGTAAAAAAAACCAAGGTGCTTACTTTTGACGATCCGTCTCCGTTCCAGCCTCGTCCGCTTTAGCCAAATATAAGCGTATTTTGTCACTATGTACAGCCCATAGCTTCTCCACAATACTCAGAGTTCGTTTACAAAGAGCCTGGCCCATGGGGTCAAAGAAGACAAAAACCAGGTCTGCCATTTGTCCTAAAGGAAATGAAACAAAAATGAGGATTTTCCGTTCAACATCCATTCTTATCCTGATCTAAATCGGTATGCACTTGCGAAAACCAAGACAATTTACTATTAGGAGCATTCAAGGAATTGGTAGCATTTGATATTTTTGATGACCATACTTCATCGGCTTCAACTGCTTTTCAAACTAAATAAAGAAGCTCACCAACAACACCAAGGGAGTGTTTTTTCATTATTTGTCAACACAATTTAAACACGAACACGAGGATTATTAGTATGAAAATGCTACTTATACATATTTACATATGTGGGATTAATCGTTGAGCGTATCTTTTGCAAACCTAGCCAGAGTAGAGTTTCATTGACATCGAATGGGTAGTGCATGTCTCCGTCCACGAGACCGGGCGTATCCACAAAGGTCACCATGTTGAACCTCTTGGCACGGGACGTGCAAATTTCAGTAGTCAGAAAATCCATAACCCCTGGAAAAATATATTACACGACTCATAATTTCTTGGCATAAGAAACACAAATCCAACAAAAACGGATTTATTACTTCCATTTCCATATTAATATTATGCTAGACATTGATGGTGAATGCCAGGGTTGTACTTTTGTTTGACTTGTTTGGCGCCAGACCAGTAAACAAACTATTGCCAATGCACCCTGAGTAGCGCTAGTAGCATTTTTTTCTGGAACAGCGTAAAAGCACACTATCTTCGAGTTGCCTTGGTGACGTTAGTAACAATAATTTTAATAATAATTGTATTCAGGAGAGCTCTCCCCTCCGTTCCGGAGAGCGAAGAGTGCGGAGCACTATCTTCATTCGTTGCAACGGTAATATATTTTTGCTCGAACTAAGAAAATTCAAACACGATTCCCAGTTGATGGGTTCTTCGGCTGAGTGCCATAATTCCTGAATACACAGTAGAAGTAGAAGAGTATCAGAGAATTCCACGAGTAGTAGTTAGTAGTTAGTAAAAGTCCTTCTCTCCTTTGGTTCTGGGGCTGGGGCTCGCGTGCAAAAATCCGCTACTTGAACTAGCCTACAAGGCGCAGAGTAGAATACCCTAATAATTCCGAATTATAGAAGTTTGATTGTTAGACAATATATATTCAACGGTTCCCGTAGAAAAAATTCAATTGTCGCAAATTCTATAGGCAGTATTTGATTAAATTGGTAGTACGACGCTTATGGTTTATGGCGGCAATCTATGAATTATTAATTTATCGTCCCAAATGAAAACCTGCCATTGTATTTCACCTAAAAAGCCCGAAATGGAACGAGCATCGATGGATTCGATTTGATCTTCCTCTCCATTCTATATACTTAACCCAATGAAGGAAACGAAACGTTCTTTTAAAAACCCGTGACCAGGTCCTACGCCGCCACGGGCTCATTTCAGACAAGAACCATTATTGACTAGTCAACTCCTTACGGTATATTGTAAAAGTTTTATTTCTGTAACTACGGAAGGGGATGCATTCAGCATAGCCTAATTCTTGTGAACTATGAGAATGTACATTTGATACAGAACCGAGTTTCAATTCCTCACACATTAAATAATTTTTATATATCAATTAAATCATAAATATTGGACATTGAATTGCGTCGAGAAACACCAAATCCTTAAACAAGGAAGAACTTTTAGAATGGAACATGGAACCAAGAAACCTCAAGACAGGAACGGATGGAAGGTTAAGGAAAAGGAATTGGGAAAAACTATGTCAAAACAAAAGCATGAAGTACGCAAACTGAGAACAGCGGAAAAGGTAGTGGTCACCGGTCACCGGTTCCAGGTTTACATTTTTCCTTAGTCAGGTCAAATAAGGAAAAGAGCTCACACGCGTAAAACGGACTATCATGACTACCTTCTTCCAATGAAATCGACTGGGTTTCATATTATTTGATAAGAACTTTGAACCTCAATTTGAACGAAGTTCATACAATCCTCTAACGAGAAATAATCCGGTGTGCAAAAAAAAAATATACGGAGTATCGTGTATCCTTTCATTGCGTTACTACGTGGCGGTAGGAATGCCAAATGTCCCACTGATAGACTTCTATTCCATACCTATTATGGTTCCTTCAACTCGAACACGAATCATGAATCATGAGCGCCGTTCTTCATTATTCAATATTTGAACAAGAGCATTCCGATTCAGATTCACAATAATCTCCTAGTCTTGAAATAACCACAGAAGAGTAGGTTCAGAAATTAAGATGAGCTTATGACTCGCAAGCCTGCAAATGTACGCGAGTTTGCTTGTCCGCTCAATGAGCTTCCAACTGCAGCTTAATTATTCCAAGCGTTCACACACTCAGCATTTCAATTTAGCTTGGATCAAACAAATTAGTAGACATCAAAGGCGCCTCCGGATCCACTCTTCCACCAGCTACATAAAGAAATAGCTCCACGCGTGTTAGGGCCTAACCTTAATTTTTAAACAATTTTATGTACTTATACTGGTGCATCAAAACAACGAGGAACGAGGATAAGGAATTCTTATATTATATGCATATTCTAGTACTAACAGCATTATTGTCAGGGATTCAGTTTCAGACATTGCCCAGGTTGAAATGTTCGCATAGAAGGAATAAGGAATACTGACAAAATCGGAAATTGTCTTAAAATTGGAAAATCAAGCTTCTGTGGGAACTTTGGGACTTGTTACGTGGGGGGGGGGGGGGGGGGGCTTTGTCCGGTGCCAGCCACGCCACAGGCCACAGTAGGCCCACAATTAAATATTAGTCACTGGGAGCTAACACAGCAAAGCAAAGCAGAAGCAGTGCTTTTCTCGGGTCGCTATCAGTTGACACCAGATGTTTTTGAGGTTTTGAGTTTTTATTATCGAGTGGATACTTAATAAGAAGAAGACAAATGAAAGCAAAAAAATCGAAAAGAACCACACCACATCCCTAGAGGAAGTCTGTCAGTCATTTTATTTTTTTCTGACCCTTTATAAACTGTTTAGGAGGCCTGAGTAGAGCACCAGTCCAGCTCACAAGTGAAGATAGGCCGGTAATTAGCACTTCTGCTTTCCCTATCAACACAAACCAAAACTCAGTCCCAAGTAGTCACTACGACTCACGACGCCACACAAGAGGCGTCAGTTGGAACCAAGACATCCAGTCGGCCGGCTGGACTTCAGAAGTCGTCTGCCCACCGATCATCTCGCACTCGCAAGTCGCAAGTATGTACTGTTCAATCCCACACCACTCAAAAACTAACTGCACTCATGCGACCTACTACCATACCCGTATCCAAGTAGAGTTACAATAGTTTTTCATCTGACTTGTTGTAAATAACTGTTCCTAGGAAATCTCGTGGAGTTCTCAATTGCAAAAATCATCAAAGCAGGTTCTAGGCCTGAGTCTCGGAAGGACTGCAAACAGCAACGCCAGAAGTACTTCAACTCACACTATTGTTCTTTATGGGGCACTTTGCGTGACTTTGGCTCGGCTAGCTGCCCTGTAAAGGGCTATAGTCGTGAGAGAAGCTCAGCAAAATCAACAAGAGGTCAGATGAGGACTTACCGGGCATTTCCTGAAGTGGCTTCAAGTGAGGATATAATTGCAGCGTTGCCTGACCCTGTAGAAGATGAAGTATGTAATTAGAAGCCGTGAGTATCCGCTCACTTTCTTGCACATTACACTCCCATTAGCAGCCAAAACCCTTCTTCTTAGAACAACAGTCTTTATTTTTAGCATCTTCGCCTATCAGCCTCTCAAACCCCATTCGACCACTTATTCGGGTAGCGTATTTAATCGCTCCCTATTAATTCGCCATTTAGCTTCTTAGAACTCATGATTTCTTGAGCTCTGCGCATCATTATTCACAATCATGCAACAAGAGACGTTCTCACAACACTTTTAATTGATCAACCAAAAACAATTTAGGAAAACGTTTGGAAACAAGAAGTGAATTTCCTAGAAGCTTGTATCGACCTTTACGATCTTGTTTTCGATCAAGATCAAGATTATGGGCATTATGGGCTCTCAATTTCTTATGGCATGTAGCGAGGCTAAGTTAATTTTGCTCCCATAATTAGAAATATTGGAAAGATTCTCCAAAATATTTAGGGAAATATCAATGACTGAGAATGCTGAATATTTCTCAAGAAGATCTAGTAGGAACTACTTTCGAAAGTTGAACAAGGCCGCAGAGCTTGAAGGGGTGCGATGTGCGGTGTGGCGTTCGCCGTATCTTCCTAACGTTGTATTTTAGGAACAACCGATACTTCTTCAAACCGTACCTTTAGTGTGTCGCGTTTCTTTCCAGAAGTTACGAAGGAGAACCCTTGAGTTTCAATTGCCACTCCGGTCTTGAGAATAGTTTCTTCAATATACCTACAGAAAAATATCAGAGGAATATGTAGAAGTAGATCTCCGAATCATTTGTAACAATTATCTGAAACTTTGCAGTTACGAGTACGAGCTCAAAAATTCTGCATAAATATACTTATGTTTGCTTAAAATTACAGTAATTCGGAATTAACAGTAGTATTAAGCCGAAGAAGTAGATATTTTCCATTCTTCGAGACTCTGTATGCACTGTTATTAGATCACATAAAGCTAAAATTGTAACAAATCGACCTGATCGAATTAGGGCCCCGTTTACCTACTATCTGAAACATAACATTTGTTCTTAGTTAACACTTTGTTCAATGAGGGTAATCAATCAGAGGGTAATATTTGATTCGATTTTCGATTCAAAAGTCGTTCAAAGGAGTTGAAATTCCGTTCTCCAACACTGTTCAGTAGAACTTCACAGAACTCAGATCAAATGCATTTGCCCTAAACTCAAGGTTGTTTCTCAATATCCTCTCGATATTTTGTCTCTTTTGCGCTTTCCTCTGGGATGCTTTTGTTTACTCGGAAGATTCGATTAGATACGATAGCGACTAGTGACAATTCGGACAACCGTCGCTACATTCTTACCAGTTTATGAAACTGGACTTGCCGGCAGAGTGATTTCCGATGAGAAGAACAGTGATCTTCCGTCGTGGAACTCGTATTTCCGTATTGAGTAGTTTGCCCAGTTTGGAGAGACCTGAAACACAAATTATACTTACAATAAATAGTGCATTTTCAATTTACTGGTCGGCACTCGACACGCCGGCAGTTAGGTACTGTACTATGCAGTTGCGTCATTTTTTCTCCCACTTCCTTTTACACTTAACATTGAGGAATGAGTTTATCGCGAGACTCAAAACTCAAGCTAGAAACCAAATACTTGCAACTTGCATTCCCAAATCAATTCGAAAGGTTTTCTATGGACATGGCTAAATGAGCCACTCGGCCAAATTCCTAGAATAAAGAATGATGTTCGGAAAGTATCTTATCTGGTGCCTCCCACTCAATTGACACTCACTACTACACACACGCAGCAGAATGGGTTTAGACGGATAGGAAGGCAAGCGGGAAAAGAAAGACACAGAATTCCAGTCACTAATGCTCTTAGTGCTCAACAAATGACATTCAACTCAAATTGGAGAAATTGTCTTAGACACGTGTCCAATGAAATAGGCAAACAGTTACTATTGTTAATTACGTGCTCGAGTTAAAGAAGCCCCTCGAAGAAAGTCGCATCATGTAAGTAACAAGTAACTGAGGCCCCAGCTCAGTATTTCTTTGCTACATAATACAGTGTGCGGGAGAAGTGGCGTATTTGATTTTCGAATATTAAAAAAGTTTGAAGTCATATATCAGGGAAGATCATATTATGAAATTAATTATTATGTATTACTAGAATTATTGCGACATTTTACTAAAAATATTTATGGGTGGATTTTTTTCAAACGTCCCTGCATCAAGAAACTGAAGAAGATGCCGATAGTAATTAAGTAAATGTAGTTTGATCTATTCATACGCAGAATGAAAGCTGTTGCAGCGCATAAATGCGACAAACCTACATTCAACATATAAAGTTATAAAGTATAACTCAACTGAATATTTTGTTGTGCGGATGATGAGCAACGTGTTTATTCGTCTATATCTACCTATATAGCTTTCAATCCCGGAATTTGAGCTCAAGATATCCCGAAATGCCGAATGAAGAAATGCTTGAAAATTAGAAAGAAAACATGTTCTTAGTTCTATGTATGTATGCGTGTATGTGCAGTGTGTGCCCCCTGTTCCTCCTTGTGTCGTAGTCCGTTAGTCTCTGTCCAGCATATAATACTAATTGATGCAAGAATGCCAAATGCCAATGCTACAGAACTGAGTCTCAGTTCTTTGTGTCAAGAAACAAAATGCACTTTAACTCACACCAACTCGAATTATAATATGCAAAAATTGTAAACGCAATATTATTAAAATTAGCAATAAATAAATGAATAGAGGGTTGTAATAAAAATAGCAATCGAAATAGTTGCATAGTCAATGAGTGTAGAGTGTCAAGCGAACCGATATTCGAGTTCAGGTGATGCTAGTTTTTAGATACATATAATAAGCAGTACGCTTTATAATGAGAATATTGGATTAGAATAATTACGTAAGTATATAATTTTTAGATATTATATCTTGGCTTATAATTTATGAATACTATAATTTGGGTTGGTTTGAGTTAAAATGCATTTTGTTTCTTGGTATTGGAATTTTGCATTGCAACGCAACAATGAATATTATTTGTATTCTGGACACAGACACTACTGGACTACGTCATATAGGGAGGAACATGGGGGCACACACTACACGTGCAGTAAGTGCCCCACCAGGTCGGTTGGACGGTGAGACCCACGCACACGCACACGCTACATGCTACATATGTATCGTTGTTGGTTGTCCATCCGCGTCACATGACAATTCACAACATCTACATATCATCGTTTTCATTGAATCAGACAAAGCCAATTGTTATAAGTTATATATAATTCGACTCAACACGCTGCTGCTCACTCTGCTGCTCATGTAAGCGCTGAATAAGTGTCCATAGCCTCGTGCAATTCTTATTAAAAGGATCATATTTTTGACGCTCCTAGATTTGATTTAGGAAGCAAATAGTTGTTTTACTTCTTCATTCAGCCTTGGTAAGTATTTTGGAATTATGTAAGTTAAGTAGTGTCTACTTATTTGAAAAAAATAGAACACGGGATTGCGATTGTTGTCAGTCATAGTACTTACATATAGAAGTGTCAACAGAACTCTATGGTTTTCGCGTGGGATTGTGTTAAACTATATTTTTTAAATGGTGCATCCTACATCAATTGAAGCTTCCGAAATATGTATTCTATATGGAAATCTGGATCGAAAAAATCATTTAATTCTAACAAAAAGTTTCGCAGCTCTTTCCATATTTTTACATTTTAGATGCGCAGCGCATCAGCATCGCCATTCAACGCGGCAACGCCGCCAGTGTTCTCGCGACAATCAATCCCTCCCTCCGCTCAGTTCTACGAAATTTTTAATTTATAGATCTACTATTTTATTCCGACATTATCATAACAATTGTCAATATTTTACTTGTGGAAGCCTGAATAAAGGGATGTATTATTTTAGATGTGACAAAATATGTCAGAAACCTTGGAGTTCTGCCCATTCGAACTTATACCCTTCTTCATTATCGTAGTGTTTCAGACCTCCGTGCTCGGTACCCGGTGCCCGATACGGTTGTTTAATGTTAATTTGTTTCAAAACGCAGGGAAAGTCAATACGGATTTACTTTTTTAAATTCTGCATTCTAAGTAAGTCAATTTTGTCATTCAGCATGAAGATGAGTTCAACATAAATCGCATTAATACGTTAGTAGAATCCTCTGGATTGTACGACATAGTGCGTTTATTGTTGATCCTACTACACCCGAATCGCAGTTCCCACAATAGGGGACCCGCCGCGAGGAGTAACACTTTCAACTCCTGAACTGACTACAGATTACAGGCTCATTGCTAAATTCTTCTCATGATTAATTGATCTATTTGCATATAGCATCGGAT
Source organism: Ceratophysella granulata (assembly GCA_034694905.1). NCBI lineage: Eukaryota > Metazoa > Arthropoda > Collembola > Poduromorpha > Hypogastruridae > Ceratophysella > Ceratophysella granulata. Next base: position 10,013 of record JAQFYU010002304.1, read on the forward strand.
ACAATACACTGGCTACTTTGGAATTTAAACTAGTAGTAGTACATAGTTCGCATTTTCGCACCAGATTCGATTGAATACAGAATAAGTACTGCTAAACTCGAGGTATATCAAACCACACAGGCCACAGGTTACAGTAGTACAGAACAAAGCCAGCACTGCGGCCAGTGGCTGCATATTGTAAATTATTTTGGAGCTAGGACTTGAATCATATGTAGTTAATACTGAATTAACTAACTGATGTCTGACCTGTTTCCTTGTTTGTGTATATATTGAAGACATCATTCAAAATCCTTTCGTTTGGTCCCAACAAATGAGATTCAAAACTATTAACAGGTTCTCGGATTGTTTTCGGTGCAGATGACGAAGTTCCACGTTGACGAACGGAGTTTTCAGCCATTTTAGATCAAATCTGCTTCCTATTCAACAACCAATTTTCAGGTTCAGCTCAGTTCACAACTTGAATTTTGAATTTCTATAATCAGGCAACTAATAGGTAAACAAGAAATTATAAATTAGTACGTACCACCACAGAATCACAAAACACAAAACCAACAATGACAGCAATTGACACAAGCTTTTACTTTCTCCTGATACTTAACAAATTCAGATTTTGATTGATAGCTCAATAACAATAACAATTCAATAACAATGAACTTTTACTATGTATATGTGAACACCTTGTGTTCCAATTGTGAATTGCTTCTCACTCACCCAATCACCCAGTTCCAGTTCTACGGCTGTTAATTTTATGTTTTTGCGTGAAGTACAAGGCTTGAACAAATACAAATGTGATGTTTGTTGCAAGCACTACAGCAGCCTTAACGTCTGAGCTGAGGGTGACGACAGGAAGCAAGGCTTGTTAATTGGCAATTAGTTTTCAACCTCAAGTACTTACTATGTATGTATGTATGATCTCCAATCTCCCACTACTACTGAAAAGATGGACAGAGAGGGACAGGACAAACACGGATTAACAAAAAAGTTTCCTCTCGTGGACGTTCAGTCCAGTTCAGATCAAAATCAAAAGAGATGAGAAAGAAGTCCGGCTGAATTGGATTCAATTTCCCTCGATTGACGAAGCCCTCCTCGCCGAGTGAAGTTTCACCCAATCAAATCTCAGCCGCCACTTTCAATGTTCAAAGCGTCCAATTCCTTATTTCTACCTGAAAACAATTAAACATTTTCGTCGTCAAAAAGTTACTATTTTTTATGGAGTTCAATAAATAAAATAAACACGTAATTAATTATTAGAAATAAGGAAGGAGTTAGAACAGGAGGATGCATATTATGTACATAAATATAAATCCACCTCGTATAATTATGTGATTCGTTCTATGAATTTAGAATGTAGGACATTGCATCCGTAGCGGGTAAGAGGGCCACGGATCCGGAAAGTCAATTGAGATCTCCATATTCAGGGTTATTTCCTGTCCTCAGCTTCATACACTAAATAATTAAGAATTATTCATTCTATTATATCCATAAAAATTGAGTTCATATGGCATGCCCAACACATTAATAGCTCGTTTAAATTCGGCGTGCTAACTCTCTCATGTTTTGGATGTAAACGGAACTTTAATTTCAATTTCAAATAGAGTCAGCTCAACTTCATCATTCAACCTACAAAATTAACATACAATACAGGTAATAATTTTGCTGTGGACTAGAATGATACTAAAGGTCTGTCGGATTAATGCTGATTGTCAATATTATGACAAGATGACATATTAATACATATTTGATATTCAATGACCTGAATTTTATGAATGCAAAGCAGTTACATTTAGCAGTGTGTGTATGATAATGCATTCGTTCAGGAATTACAATGCAAATTGTATTGGTTTCGAGTTATTCCCAAGCGGTTTAACCCGGGGCGGGTTTTACTGGGTTTAACCTAGTTTTAGTTATCCCCGTCCCTCCATTTGGGGGAAACTGGGCGAAACTGGGGAAAACTAATTTCCCTTGAAAATAGCTCGGGAAATGTGAGATGTGAGATTGAAACTTACAAAACAGAGCACTAAACGTATAAAAAATTTATTTCCCCAATACATACTGCTTACCGCTGTCTGTCTGTAGCGCTTACTCCTTACTCACGGTGACGAAGTTGACGCAATTTGGACAATGCGATTGTTCATAGATATATATTTTAAACTTCAGCCAGAGCCAACTTGCATGGCTAACCCAGACTCCAGACCCCTCCAATGAAATAAAACACTTCAAGAATTTGTGGCAATA
>JAQFYU010002305.1:0-12244 GCA_034694905.1 Ceratophysella granulata
TAGTTGGAGTAGTATGGCAAGAAAAGTCATTGAAACGAGAGAGATGGTTGTGAGAGTTGAGAATTGAGAAGAGGTCCTATCCTAATCCTAGGGTTCCTAGTCCTAGTGCCGTAATTGTGCCTCTGCACTTATTTATATATATATCCTATTTGCATTTATTTATTTCTATCATCTATTCACCTTCCACCTCTATGTATACACGTACTACGTGGAACGTGCTCAAGTCCTTGACGAGGAGCAGCGTGAGGCTTTTGTGGAGGCTAGGCCGCGTATTAAATAATCAGGGGGTATCTTCTCTTTGTCTGTCTGCATCTGCATATACGAGTGGAGTGGAGTGGAGTGGAGTGGAGTAGTGTAGAGTAGTTAATAGTTAATGATAATTAATGAGTGAAGGCTTGAGTGGGTTTGATTATTGGTTGGACTCGGGTCGGGAGAACCCAGACCAAGATGAGCCAGGCTTGGTTTTGGCTTTTGGCAAGTAGACATGTAATAATGTAATACTTGTACGTACATAGGTAGTTTGAGTAGAATATGTTTTTGGAAGTGAGAGTTGTTGGTGTGTGTGTGTTGTGTGTGAAGGAGTTTGGGGTTGAGGAGTGTGTGTGTTTAAGTGTAGGTTATTGGGTTGGTCAGTCAGTCTCCTCATTCATTCCCTCTTCACAGCCTTCTTTCTTGCTTCTCAGATCAGATCTGAGACGGATTTATTTGGGAGAATAGAAGGTAGGAGATGATCTTCATCAGATCTGCTTCTCCTCTCTCCTCCATCCCTGTCGCTTCTCCCTCGGTTCGGTCGCGGATTCGTCTTCAATAATTCCGAATCGTCTTGAAGTGACGAGGAGTCCACTACTACTCCGGCCACTTCTTCTTGTACTTGACACTGACAGTTGACTCAGATTCAGATCCTTTCTCCACAGCCATCCATCCCTGCATACACTCCCATCTTCACTTCATGTAAGCGGAAGCAGCGGAGAGTGTGGTGTGTATGTGCAGGTAGAGGCGTAGAGGTAAGCCGATGTTGCAGAAAGCAAAAAGTCTGAACTGAACCGGACTTGTAGTTCATAGTTATCTCAGATAGTGATGCAGCGAATAGTACTTTTTAGGTATTCGCCTAAGAGCGAATATTCGCCCATGTCGCCTTCGCCCTCCGGAGCGAATATTCGCCCGGAGGGCGAACATTCGCCTAATAATTGCATGTGACATATCATTTAAACCAAAATAACACGACGAAGAACAACGTCGCCTTTGTTTCCTCTATGCTAGAGATATATACACAGTAGTTACCTTTGTGATGCTCACGCGCAGTGAATCCGCATACTGTACTTACACGGCGTAATATGTATTAATTATATGTAGCACTCGAGATACACTTATATATGTTAGGACCAGAAGATTCCAAAAACGGCCAATTGACGCAACTTAGTATAAACAACCATAGCCAGAAATAATATACTGGAATTAAATTTTTGCCACCGCCAATATCCAACTTGAAAGAACCTATTCCAGAGCTAATTAACTAAAGAACCACATATTTAACCGAAGTTAGGTTAGGTTTACCAAGTTTTATATCCAGCAGAATTCTTCTAAATTCCTGAAACAAGATAGCCTTGGCCGTTCTAATTAACAAACCTACCAAAAACCAAAATATGTCAGGATTATTTGTTTAGGTCATATTAGGTTAGATTTTAATTGATTTTAAAATATTCCAAATTTTTTAACAATTCTTCGGGCATTGGTCGTTTTCTGTCTCTGGTCCTAACAGTATGTATTATGCATTTAGTACATGTACATATCCTATATCCTATACATATACAAAATCTAATTTTTGGCTTTCTTCGAAAATTAAATTTATACAATACGGCGCTTTTGCTATCCATGGTTCACCAATTCAGTTCGTTTTGTGTGATGTTTTAGTTGTTTTCAAACGACACATTACGCAAATTCACTAAAATTTATCACTGGATCCCAATTTCTTCATTAGGCGAATATTAGGCGAGTACTAGGCGAATATTCGGCGGGAAATGTGTATTCGCCCCTTCGCCTTCGCCCTCAAAATTTGGCCAATTTAGGGCGAATATTCGCTGCATCACTAATCTCAGACTAGCTCATCAAAGTGGCACTAGTAAAATATCCTTTTGACTTACCCCATCTTACCTTACTATTGGAAACAAGGTGCTTGGCAATACACCGCCGCACTATGTCCAATCGAACACAGATTTCTCAAACCTCCGACGTTACAGGAAAATCCTTGATAGCTGCTCTAATTCGAAAGCCTTGGCACTCGATGGATACTCGCCTAAAATGAGGCCAGAGGAAAAGGGATTTCAACCTGATCTTTGGAACCTAAAACGACCTACCATAAATTAAATCTGTCTGTCTTTGTATTGTAGTATTTGTAGTACTTACTCATTTAAATCAAAACGTCACATGGTCTCAGATATCAAATCCGACCTGTTTGGACCTTAATTAAGCATTCTCCCCTCCCTCCTTCCAATCAATCCTGAAATGGGTTGGAATGGAATTGAACCTAAGAGTCCAAGCTTGCTCCAAAGTCCTTGTGCAGTTGGGTGATTGGGTGTTGGGCTATTTTGAAGCGTAGCCTTGGTAATGAAGGACGCTGGGACTCATACTCTTAAACACTTTGCTTCCTAGACGCCTAAACTACCAGCCATTTTTTACTCTTTTTTTATCTCTGCACTACTCACTCTTCTCTACATCCCATCATCCATCCAATCCACACAGATTCAGAATTGCATGTTTTTCTAATGAGAAGCCGAAAGAGGAGATGCATGGTGGATGATGGTGGTCCATGGTTTCTGGTTTCATGTTATGGTTCTGTTCAGAGCTCGAGCTCCAGCATTGCATTTTCATGCATGGTCTAACCTAAATGCTATCAAAAACTACATGTGTACGTGCACTACCTATTCCTTCCAGTGAAGTCCTGGATGAGAATGGAAGGCTGATGGAGGTGGACAAGTAGTGTCTGGGGAAGGATGGGTCTAGCTAGTTACGCTAGAGTTAAGCTAGAAACTTTTAAAAGTTCATGTGATGCATATGTCCTTATCCAGACTACATAGTAGGAGATAATACATAGGAGTAGCAAAGGCGGCGTTGAACATGAGGTGGATTCAATAGTTAAAATGTCAGGGCGTCAAGGTTTGAAGGTTTTTTGTTGATGAGAGAAGCCTGTTTGACCTTTTCCCTCTTCTCTCTCTCCCTGCTTGCTTGTTCCACTCTGCCTCCACAATGGAATTGAGCTCAGGTGTTTTGTGTTTTCATACTACTTACATACTACTTCCATACTACACACTTAACTGACTTACTACATCCACTCCGCACCACATACTAATTTTGTGGCCTTGTTGTTTGGTTCGAGTTCGAGGTGTCTTGTGTTCTTGGTGCTCCGCAGAACAGACTACAAACAAACCACAACCATTGGAGCTTAGTGCTTGTCCTCCACTTTGGATGAAGTGGATTGAGAGATAATTTAATATTGGGACTTAATAGTTAATGGAGCAAAGTACTTCACCACTAAGGTACTTAGATTCTTGATCTTGAACCATTTGGCCTACTCGGCTCCCGCCCTCTCCTCACTTCCCTTCCACTCACGTCCAGTTTTATAGATTTATAGAGACTAGAGACATGTGTGGGTGGGACGAGAAGAGTAAAGAGTACAGAGCTGATCAAAGGGACTGGAACATGGTCTGTGGTCTTTGGGATTTGGGATTAGTCAGTCTCTACTCTCTCCATGCACTATCTGAAATCTGAACTGAGCTGAACACTATATGTACATACATAGTTATACAATACATACATAGTTGAGACTAGGAGAAGAATGTCTCTGTTGACTGTTGAGTAGTTGACTAATTGTCTCTTTTGTTTGTTTTGTTTTTGAGTAGACGGGAAGAAGGAGACTTGGGTGTGTGTTGGTGAGTGGGTGGGGTGGTGGCCTGGAGGATCCGTTGAATTGGTGGATTGGTGGTTGGGAGCATGTTTGCAGCCGTCCCACCACCTCCGCTCCAGCAGAGAAAAGTGGACATGGCGGGTCCGGTGGTGACGATCAAGTCGGAGCTCTCTGTCCTCGGTCTGGACTCCCACTTGGGCGGCCTTCCACCCACCAAAAGACTTCGTCACGAGTCCTCCAATAACGAGATGTGGGATGACTACAGTCAGGGCTCGGCCACTTTCTTCAACTCCTCATCTCCGCAGGATGACACGGGCTCCATCGATGACGAGGATCAGTTCTCACCCAAAAATGGAATTGGTAAGTACAAGTACGAAGTACTTACTTGTATCTAGCTAGACTAAGATCAGACATCATGTGCATCTTCTTCAGTAAAGAGCTCACTACTCTAACTATACATAGAAGTAAGTAGCTGGATTTCCTTTCGCCAACCTTTTTCACTTTCACCCAAACCCCTTTCCCTTCGTTTTCGTTATAGGCTAAGGCCAAACCTCTTTTTCCTTTCTAAGACGTGAGCTAGGGTTGTCGGCTAGTTTTTTGCCCAGTTCATTACATGCATTTCGTTCTGGATCTCAGACAGCTGGTTTAGGTTGAATATCCAGATTTGAATGCTATCCATATCCATATCTTTTTGCCGGGACGGATCTGGAATCTGGATCCCAGATTTATAGGGATGCGACAAATACTTGATCTCACGAAAATACTTTTAAACGTGTTTCTACTCTATATTTTCCTGTTTTTAGCAGGGTGATTTTTGATATTTTTTATTTCTTTGAATTTAAGTGTTGTTGTTTTTTGCAGTGAAAAGTGCACATTACGCGCCTGCCCGTAAAAATATCAAAATATCACTCATTACCAGGGCCGGGCAATATATGCACTAAAAACCTCCAAAATATGTATGCAAATATGCCCTCAAAAACAACGAAATATGCAGTCAAATATGCGCTTATAAAAACGAATTTTTGCATTTAAGCATGTTTTTTTGAAAAAATACTTATATTTCAGGCCGTTTTTTGGTTAAAACATGTAATAATATTCCCTAAAAACTGAATAATATGCTCGGGAATATGTATTTTTTTGGTTAAAACATAATTTTTCGTAAAAACTGAAAAAAAATTGCTCTGGCATTTGTGTTTTTTTTTGTTAAAACAAATAATATTCCCCATAAACTCAAAAATATGCTCGGGAATATGTATTTTTTTGTTAAAACAAATAATATTCCCCATAAACTCAAAAATATGCTCGGGAATATGTATTTTTTGGTTAAAACATGTAATATTCCCTAAAAACTGAAAAATATGCTCCGTAATTTGTGTTTTTTTGGTTAAAACATAATATTCCCTAAAAACGGGAAAATATGTTCGGGAATATGTATATGTCCCAAAAACGTGAAATATGCAAAAATATGCAAAATATGCTTTCACCGGTGAGGTCATGGGGTCATGAACGGTGGAGATCCGAAGTTTCACTCGAATCGGGACAAAATTGAAAGAGTGCATATGACATACATATCGCGGCCCTGCTCATTACTTTTTTTAAAAATATCAATGATACTTTTGACATTTTGAAAATGCCAAAGATGTGAAAAATATATAAAATAGCACGTACTTACTTACATTTTAAAAAATCTCAATGATATTTATCATATTTTTCTAGAAATGATCGCTGATAATTTGGTGTATTAACAAAAATACCAGTGGTATTTTTTAGTTTTCGCACGAAACAAAACATCGATGTTCTAATTATATTACCTGATGAAATCTAGATTATGAATTTCCCTTTTAAAATCAACGATAATGAATTTTAACGTCTCGTAAATCGTACCATCATCAGCAATCTATGCGTTCCGATAAATTATGTCACTAGAAGTGAGATGTGATGTAAGTCAGTCAGCCACTCCATCAGGATTCGGAACCGGAAGTTGTCGGGATTTCTGACACTGAATGACTTAGCTTTTTATTTTTTTTACGTAAGGTAAAACTACGTGAACTCTAACATCTTTCGCTTATATGATTCCAAATTCCAATACGCACCGCTATATAGGAATTATGAACAAAAATATGCACAAATGAACTGATTTGATATTGGGGTGCACCGGAATTCCGGCCATTTTGTATCTGTGTTTTAATTTTGTAAGTTGAATGTTCAAGCTGAGCTGACAGCTGACTCTATTTGAAATTGAAATTAAAGTTACAAGCCATTTATATTTCCTTCGGCCAACGTATTTATTCGTTAGGCAATTCCTTTATTTCTCAGCCAATCTACTTTTCCGTTAGCCAAAGTCAGCTTTTTCTCCGCCAATTCTACCTAATCGTCAGCCGCAATAAATGGAAGCCTTTAATTACCACTTAGCGTTAATGTAAAAATCTGAAAAGTGTATTATGATAGTCTAGGTTAGGTTTTCGGGAAAATATCAAAGTGTTGAGTTAAAGATTAGCGGTATGGGACGTTGACGCCCAATTGACGCTGCACCCAATTGACGTAGTGATACCATGTTATAGACGTGACTTGCGCTGCGCTTCCGAAAAATCGTTGACAGACAAACAGACGGACAGGACCATCCCGTAAGACCTTTTGGTGTTTTGGTCTAAAATGCTTAAAACCACTTCCATAATTCGCTAATTTAATGAAATTTCTGAGAAGAACTAAGACAAATTGCTTTAAAATTCAATAAGAAGTTTTAGAATTTACATTGTAGCCGTGTTGAGTTGAATAGTTGGGTATTGTGTGCTGTCCTTTACATTTTAGTTACAGAGCACCGAGTAAAACTGAGAAAAGTTTAGACTGTAATGTAATACTCTGGCTGTGTGAGCTTTGAGCTTGCATTCAAACCTTTTCAACTATGAAATTGTTCGTGTGTGTAAAAATCGAAAGTGTAAAATCACGATATACATATAAATTAAATGTTGATCAGTAAGCTATTTCCAATTATGTAATATGAAACGAATGAATGAAAAAGCAATGTAAATTAATCGTTGATGAGGTTTGATTTTACAAATTCCGGCCGGAGATAAAACCGCCTCCGGTGCACCCCTAATTTGATACTAAAATGCAATCGCATTAATTCAGCAACAGAACTATGTTAAATGCAAGAAAACCTAATTCGCCAATGAAAAGTGTTGTTTATGAGCTTATTTGCTAATCCTGGTTCCTGGTCCTGAGATGGACATAAGAGAGAAGGACAGGAGAAGGACAGAAGAAGGAATGTAAAATGTAGATATGGAATGGAGATTGGATTTTGGCAGACAGATTGGCATTCAAGTCTTCCTTGACGAAAGGTTCTGGTTAGACATCTAACTCCTTCCTTCTTGAACTCTTCTGATCTGACTAAGTGAGCTGGTAGGCTTGGACAAGGTTAGATGTCTCTATGGAACACCTTGGCAAGACCGAACCAAGCTCTGAACCAAGCTCTGAACCAAGCTCTGAACCAAGCTCGAGCTCAACCCCCGCAACAACATTATTGCCAGGCACGAACATCCTTCCAAACCAAATAAATGTTTTATACTTTAGGTAAGTGTTGTTGTTGGGAAGACAGAGGAGGGTGCAGCAGAGATGCAAACTCATGTTCTACTACGTACATACAACGTAATGGGGGATCAGGTCACGTGGCTCTTCTCATACGTTGAACCCATATATAGCTGCTGATTTGGGTTCTAGGACGTCAAAAATCATCTCATTGTCTTGTCCTCTCATATCCTCACAACACAAATACCTCAACTCAGAATACTAATTGAGGACCAAGTTGGAAACTATGTTTGTATGTATGTAGTTGTAGTTGTAGTCATGGACTTGGATGGAATTATGGAAATAGAATGGAGTGGAATTGGTGGGAAATCCGTTTTGCTCCTTGGTGAAAGGAGGGGTGAAAGGAGGGGTGAAAGGAGGGTGAAAGGAAGAAGGGTGGAGAAAAGGACTTATATGTTCAAACGGCCCTACATAGTTGAGTCTGAATTAGTTGTCCACAAATCAGAATTGTTTTGTTTTTTCCTATTTGTTAGTTCTTAGTTGTACGTACAGATCTGTAGTGGGGTGGTGAAAGTGAAGGAGGTTTGGAGCTCCTTTCTCCTCCAACTTGAGCCTTTTGCCTTTTGACATGTGAGGAGAGTAGTACGTCCTACTCCTACGTCATGCCCTTTGTACCATTGAACCTTTGAACTTTGTGTTGGAAGGCTGGAGGAATGGATAGAAGGAAATCTTCTATCTCCATCCATCCACGTCTCTGCTCTGCTCCATCTATCCACTTTTGATGGATGAGCATGGAAAATTGGAATTCCCACGCACTCTAACTAAGAAAATTAATTCTAATTCTAAGAAACATGTGGGTATGTATCTATTCTATGCAGACATGCAGTGGAGTGTATTGTAGGTGCTAGAAGAAAGAGGAGTTGCACAAAGTCCCATTCTGCCCAACCTACAATAGCCATAAGCACATAGCACACCGCCATGTCTCCTGATCATCTCAATTTTCGAGAGAAGAGGTGATGGACGGGAGAAAGGAGCAAATGGTTTAGAATGTTTTTCCTGGGGAAAGGAAAGCGGGCTGGAGTTGAGATGTTGAGAAGGGTGAGGGATGAGAAGTGAGGAGTGAGTTGAGTACATGTGTGCATGAGATACATAGATTCATCAGAAGCTCTGCTCCAACGTTTCCCTTCGATCATCTTCAGTATACGACGCCATGAGTCTCAGAGCCAGAACTATACAATTTTTTGTTGTGCGAATCCTGCTGGTTCCATGTTGCATGGTGGACTAGACTATAGACTTATTATGGAGAGGACGACGGAGGCTAAAGGAACCCGCCCACACACAACTCTTCTACATATAATCTATTGTATGTATAAGTTGCAAGTAACTTTTTAGCATGATCCGTGTGAACGGAGAGTATGTATGGCTGCTCAAAACGTTCAACACTTGGCTTGGAACTTGGAACTGCCCTCCACCAGTCCTAGAGTACTGGTTCTCTGTCTCTGTACACACGACTATGTGTACTTACTACATTTATGATTGAGTTGGATTGGAACTTGGAAAGTTGTTCGTTCTTCGTTCGTCCATGAAGGAGCAGCCTAGCCGTATGTATGGAGTTGGTGAGTCAGGCAGAACTGTGAGTGTGAGTGAGGACCACAGTGAGGACTGACTGGTGGTCTCTAGTGCGCAGCCCGGCCTTCCACTTCCACCGCAATCCACAATCCAGCCAGCAGCCCCAGACCAAGTTGAGTCTAATAAGTTGAGCAGAACTCCTTCAACCCGTTCCATTCCATACATACATACATATATATGTAGTATATGTATACATACACATACTGTAGAATTACATGGATACATGGAGAGGCAGAGAAGGAGGCAGAAAGGAAACGTTGCAACCTCCAATTGAGCAGACCTTCAACTTGAGCAGAAATAGGAGTTTGTTTGTGGAGCCCGATATCCTGCTCATCAGCACAGCAGTTCCTCAGTTCAGCAGAACTATGTATTATGCAGTCCCTCACTATCACTGTACTGGTAGACACTGAGTCCATCTTCTCTCTCACATCCTCCATACATCTTCCAATATTTCGAATCGGACTACATACAATTTCTATTTTCCCAATCAACCAATAATCTCAGCTCCACACACCAGTTTCCAGTCGCTGCTGCAGGCTGCTCCAGGAGTTCTAGCCAATTCTACTCCCAGTCAGTCCCAGTAGTCAGTCCACTCACACTCAAGCCTTTCAAAACGAGTTCGTCCAGAATCCGACCTGTTCCAAACTGTTCCAAATTCACTCTTTGTACAGTTTAGTTAGTTGTCCTGAGTCCTTTTCTTGTGTGGAAATAGTAAGTAGTACTTACAAAGTAGTAGATTACATAGTAGAGATTGTTATAGATATTTTGGATGGGCAGAAGTGGTATGGGAGAGGACTCGGAGGTGTCTTCCTCATCTTCTGCCAAGTTGAGCACAACAGCTCGACTCAACAGTGAGAACAGGATTATGCTGAGTAACGTGGTGATCAGTGAGTTGGGTGGACGAGGGAGCACAGGGAGTGAGTGTCTCACAGATGAGCTTGACCTCTGGGACCTTGACCTTCAGAACGTCTACAACAACAACAACAACAACTCGGTCCTGAACCAGCATCATGTTCTCAACCTCAACCTGGTCACGAAACGACGGGAAGTGCGGAACACGTCCATCCTCAGCTCCTTCTCCGACAGCTCCTCAGGTATTTACTATTTACTAACTCTCAACTCCCTCATCCTCACTGGTGGACATGGACATGCATATACAGATTTGTACGAGATCTGCTTCATATTTGAGAATGGCTAATGGCTACTGCATTGGCAAGTGAGTGACCAGTGTAGAGTAACAATAGTTTAATAGTGTAAAAGATTCAGTGCTGATTGTTTATGGGCGGACCCAAGAGACTCAAAGTCCAGTTGACATTGAGAGTAGAGTTAAGATTCCATTCCACTGAGCATCTCTGTCTCTATCTCCACCACCACATACAAATCTACTTATCAATCTCTCTCATCTCGTGCTCATCCCTCAAATACATACATACATAGTAGTAGTAGGTCTTCCCATCCATCCACCCCCCCCCCCGTCTGGAGATGAACAAGGAAGATGAAAGGGAAGCTGGTGCATTCCGATTTGGGAAGATGTGGATCTGGGTTCCATTTCCACACAACTCTGAGACCAGATTCTGTGATTATGTAAAAGATAAGGATGCACTATAAGCACTTCTTTTCCATCCTGTCGGAACCGGAACCAGATTGCAAATTCCAAACCCGGCATCTGGCCGGATTTATAACCGGACTTTTAATTCTAACTTAGACAGAAATTTTCTGGAAAATCCATGTAAAATGGAGATTTGAAGGGTTTCATGGCCGGATTTATGGCCGGATTTTCACTATTTCAGGTCGGAATTTTCCTGAAGAAGCACGTATGTAGAAAGGAAACTTCGTATTTATTCTTGGCCAAACAATAGATAGTTCTTTACTTGACTAGGAAAAGCTTGAATTGGAGCGTACAATGAAATCAGTTCACATCTAACACCTTTGAACTTTGAAATATGAATATAATATACTAAAAATACATATCTACTTATGTACTTATATACGGTACAGCCTCCAATTCTAGATTCAAGTCAATCATATCGCAGTTCCCAATGCGTAGCAGTATTGTATAAATTGAGCACTCATTCATTACTCATTTCATTAGACACTCCTAGGCCATGTAAACGTTTTAAAATGTCTACGTCTACAGTTTGGTTTGCGTACGTTTTTCAGAATTATAATAAGCAACCTTTCCCTAAAAATTCCTGCCGGATAAATACTTTGTAAAATTAACCGGAAACGGAACCGAAACGGGATATTAAAGGGCCGGCCTGATTTGCGGTGCATCCCTAGTCCCTATTAAGAAGACCAGCTTGCTGGATTTGAGTTGAGTAGTGTGAGAGTCTGAGCAGAAGAAGGGTGAGATGAAATGGAGGAAGAAGGTTGATGATGAGTCTTTTCGTATAAAGGTTGGTAGTGAATAGTGAAGAAGAAGTGGAAGAGTGAAGAAGAAGTGGAAGAGTGAAAGGGAAAGGACAGTGACACGCTAACCTTGAAATACACCTGAGAGAGCCATTCACCCTCCTCCTCCCCTCCACTCACTCTCACTCTCTACGTCGTACGTCTTGTACGTCCTCTCTACACTACTACAATACTATTATCTACATATGTACATATGTATACCAATGTATACTGTATACTATGCACAACATGAAGTAGTCTCCGTATATCCAGTCTCCATTTAGAATTCAGACTCGTTTTCCCATTCTTTTAGTCCATTCTTTTAGTCCATCCTACCTCTTCTTCTACATATGTTACATTACAGTTGCCAACTCAGAACAATACATATGTATGTATGGTAGATGGTAGAATATGAGAGATCACTTATTGGACTAGTATGAATAATTATTTTTTATTATGTATAATTCTAGACGATTTGGTATAATTCATATTCCAATTCGTTATTCGTCGAGAAGTGTTGTAATAATGGATCCAATGTTCAATGTTCAAAATGTTTAATTACATTCACTGATTTGATCCACTGATTCACTGAACAGTGCTAAATTGGTAGGATATTCAAATTCCATATGTCTAAAAGCAAACGAGTATCTCAGTTACATTTGTGTTACAGATAAGGCTGGCTTCGGATCGGATATTTTTCAAATCCGATCTGATCCTAAATATGTCGGATGGGTTGCTTGAACCATCCGATCCGATCCGAAAATTCGGATGGACAATTACTGCCAATCCGATCCGATCCGA
>JAQFYU010002306.1:0-12241 GCA_034694905.1 Ceratophysella granulata
TTTGTACGTTGGAGGTTGTACGCTTTTTTTGGAAGCCTTGAGGAAGTTCTGCAGAATTTTTTAACAATCCCGGAACAGCAGGAGATCATGTCAATTTCCACATTCATATGCTCGTACCACATCCATCGATTCAATTCAATTCTTTGAAAATTTATGCAAATGTCTAGACTATGAGTAGTGTATTTTGTATTTATAGGCATTGAATCGTGAATATTGCAGAACACAGGGAGGATTGACATAAACTGCACTTCATGGTAAGGAACTTGAATAAAAAAAAGTTTAATTAAGTTAAAATTAAAAAAAAACTAATTTAAACAGACAAGGTTTTTAAATATACGAAATATACACCAGAAAAATGCTGCGAAAAATGTGGTTAACATACCCACAGTAGTGCTATATAGTGCATGCAAATCCCAAAGCAAATATTGGCACATATAAGCCCGAGGATCTACAAACAATACAAGCATACACACTAAACACACAGACTCGGGACTCGGCTAAGACGATGAATCCACAGCAACCAATCCAATCCATTCCTACAAAAATAGGAACGGATGCTGGAATGGAATATGCATGTAAACTGACATTGAAGTATTTCAAAAGCATTGTCAACGAAATGCTACTCAATTTTTATTAATTTTCAACAATTTTAATTTCATCTCAGATGAAAACATGACGCTTCTTACAGAATTTTGTGATTCCACAAAATTTTGCTTTTTAGCATTAATTTAAATATTACAATTGACGATTTTAAATTAATAACACCGATTATAAATTACGTAATACTGCGTAAGGCGATAAATCTAATTACACTTCCTACAAGAAGATTTTGTAGTTATTTTATTTTAGAGGAACACAATTCCTTGCAATGCTGGTCCGTTGGCCGATTCCTGCCAGAATTACGTATAATTGTAGTTTGGAGCAAACTGTTGATTTTGTATTACATACAATACATTATCGCTAATTTAAAAAATATGTCAAACAAAAATGGCCTGACCTAGTTACTAGTGTAAAAGAATAAAAAATGGTATTTGGTTATTGGTAGAAAAATATGAGATACCCAAGTACAAAAACATTAAGCCTTCGTAAGTAACTGCTATGTAAACGCATATTTAGGTGTGACAGTAAACGAAGAATTCGCAACCACAAGTTGTAAAATATGATATTCAAATACGTATTTCATAAACCCGGTTCAAAGTTCAAAACTTGAGATAAAAAAGGCAGCTGATTATTGTTTATATTTAAGTACGAGCAACCAGAACTAAAATCTATTTTCGTTGTGACGAAGGATGATGACTTGAAGTTCCTCAAGGTCTTCATTCAGTTTACATCTTTGATATGATTGAGCGAGTGGAAGAACCAATCCAATTTGGTAATCCAGCCACCGCCATACGCTTCACAGAATCTGAAAAGTGAAAGTTAAAAGAAAACATGAACAGTGACACTATATGCATTTAGAAACACTACAGATTCTTAGCACAGAAAATAAATTTAAAATCCAGCGTCGAAAAATAGGTAATACAATTCAGAACGGCTTTTGAAGGTGTTAATATAATTAGGAATACCTTTTACCAAGCATCAACAACAGACTTTGATACGAGATGAAAGTGAAAAGAAAGCAGTCTGGCACCATTGACACACTGACAAATTTTAATTACAGAGATAATAGGAATGAAGAGATGAAAGATAAAATTCGGATTCATAATTGAGTCAGACGTACAAAAGACTCAAAGGCTCAAGGCAAAGTGACATAGACGCGGCAGGTTGTGCCAGATCCCAGATCCCATCGAACTATGTATAAAATTAAGTATACTGAAATAGTACGTGCATTTGCAAGAGAAAAGGAAACGTCAGAATTCCCGCCATAGCGGTTTTTTAGTTTTCGATATTAATCGTTGTTTGTATTATATAGATGGCCATCAATTTTTGTGTGATCTACAGGTGACAACTGCGTTGATATTAAATTTCCCGCCGATGGCGGAATTCTTGGTTCTAGATATTGGCTTTTTATTTAGTATAGAGCTCATTGTAGTCCATTTTGACGTACTTTATACACGACAGGTGCGCTGTCATTAGGTTGAGCCATTTCCCGCCGATGGCGGTTTTGGTGAGTTATCGGTACTAGCTTCGAAAGCCAGAACAACCACATTGATCGCGACTGACACTACAAGCCACAAAAGCCCAAATATAAAATTCCGCCGATGGCACTTTCGAAAATGGCGGGAGTTTGCATCAGAGGTTGAAGGTCAACATTGCATTGATGATTGAAGATAGCGCATGATTGTGGCTCTAATTCATATCTTGTACCAGCTTAGACAGTTCGGTGGCTTTTCATAAAATTGTTGTTTTTAAGACAACAAAAAATGACAGGATTCCAAAACGAGAAATTGCAACTTCGATTCACGATTCACACGCTTTAGAAAAATTCACTCAGAGCGCCGTGTGATTATTTTTCGCAGCCAACATTTCCTTACCTCGTTTGGAAGTAATTGAGCGCTTCTTGCTTGTCAATGTCCACAGCGAGAGTTTTCCGTAGATAGTCTACATCTGAGATGGACTGAAGTTCGGCAATTCCTGAAGGAAGCATAAGCGTGAAGAGGGAAATGAGAAGTGAAGCGTGGTCCCTAAGAATTAAGTAGGCTCGACCACAGAGCTTCTGAAAGTTCTGGAACTCCGTACTCTTCTTCGGATTCTCTGCTCCGTTGCTAATCACATAGAGAAAGTCTTCTGTGAGCACAAACGGTACTCGCTCACGATTAATCCCGAACTTCTTTTTGAAATGACCCAAGAAGTGACCAAAGTCTATGTGAAAAATATGCCCGTCTTCGGCTACCATGATATTGTCTGGATTTCGATCTCCAATTCCTGTAGAGTAGATACAATATTTCAATATTTAGATTCGAGCTAATTTTACGAATTAAATTGTACAATTTACCTAACACGAACGTAGCAACACAGTATCCGGCACAGGAATTTGTAAATGTTTCAATTGCTCGTTTGCATTTATCCGGATCTCGATTCTTCTCCAGTAGCCATTTGTAGAGCTGCCGAGAATTGACCTGAATTGCTGCTAACGTTCCAGCCTTTCTTTGTATGGTGTACACTGTTTGAGCATTCGGTACCTGGTCAAAATTACATTCAAAATTCAATTGCTTGTATTTGACACTCCAGGAATTAAAATATAAATTCAAAACTGAACTCACCACTTGAATAAGTCCAGCCTGTTTTCCCGTTGCCAGACACGTGTAGGTCATCATTTTCAAGTCGAGTCCGTCTCGTCTCCACAGCTCATCCATCATTCTCACAACCTACGCAGGATTGAATTAAACATTTTAAAACAAAATCAGAACACCTTCACCTAATGCAATATGGATTACTAGAGCACAACCTCATGCAATGTATTCAAAGCGCCAAACTTCAAACTAGAAAATAGATTATACAGCAATACAGCTATCTAAACAAAACTAGTCAAACTTTTCCCATCTAAATGATAATTTTGAAAACCCAAAATAATACCGGACTCCACGTACCTGTAGCGTCAGTGTATCTTGACGAAGGTCATCTCCATTTTTAAAAATGGCTGCAGTCTCCCCAATTCCTGTACAAACAGAAAAAGCGGGTTAGTTTTCGTCGGTACACAAGTTTCCTTAAAGTTGGGAAGATGCAACATGATTACAAGTTGAGACTCTAAATCCATCAGAGACTTTGAGGCTCAGGACTCGACTCAATACCCTCGTTCAATTAAAATCATCTTAGGCAAGGTGGACGTTCTGCCAAAGACTTACTCAAAAGACTTATGTAAGACTTACAATAAACACAAGGGAGTAGTGAGTCAAACTTTTCCTTAATGAAGAAGAACGTAATCAAAATTAAATTGAAAACTTGGTCATTTTATTGGGTGGTCTGAGCATAGGAAAAGCTATATCGCTGCCATCATCCTTGCAGCAAAGATAAATTAGGATAGAATTAAGAATTCACGAGTAACGTTAGTTATTCTTTAAAAAGTAGCATTAAATCGATTAGAAAATCGGGGGAAAATGGAAGAGCGCCTTGTTATGTTTTCAATGGAGGCTGGAGAATTTTTCCAAGAGTTCGACAATTCTCGCCTCCACCATGTATGACTTTCCAGGAATAGTAAATTCCCAATGGGATGCCGAATTAGGCGTAAGATGGATGGTTTGAATGCGGAATTTTGAAGCAGACGCTGAAAGCTAAAAAAAAAGTTGATAAATTCTGAGACTTACCAACTTGTTTGGCAAGTGGGTCATTATTATGCCAGACAAGCCAGAGCGGACGTTTAGCCGAGTCCATAATACGACAAGACTCAACTTTGAGACTTCCTAATTCAATACATGGATTCACTGGAGACTTGATGTTTTCTAGAACTTCTAGAAAGTCAGGCTGCTTAATTTGCTCAACTAGGAACCTGGAGAAAGCAAATGGGTCAAAAATCAATAGTTATCAAGGAAGCTAAAGCAGATTTTCGCATTATAAAAATGTGGCAAGTTGGAAATTCCAATCAAGGGACTCACCTCAGTCGATCTTTTGGTGTCTCATCTCGTTTCTCTTTGAGAGTGTCAGTCAACATGGTCAATTTCTCTAAGGCTTCTACTTGCTTATTCAAAAACTTGAGATGACCACATAGCCCACGACAATACGACTCGAGTATGAGACCAAACCGAACGTTGAACCAGGAATTCCCTGAGATTTCGGAACGTAGATGCCAAAAGAAGTAGTGACCAATGAGGCGATTCCTCAAGGCTCTTCTGAGTAGGAATATTGCACAGGGTGAATTGATGTAGGGTTCATATTTCAAGGATTGAACGAGTTGAAGTAGTAAATCCAACACATCAGAATCAAGTAGGATCTGATCGAGATTCTTCACGGCGAATTCTCGAACCTGTGGATAATTAGTACGCAAGTCAATCATCGGAATCCGTTTTCACGCAAACCTAATTTCACGTATCGACTTACAAAGATATCCGCACATTTGCAGTCCAACAGGGCTAATGCAGTTTCCATTGAAACATTTTGCCAGTCTTTGAGCAGCTCGTAAAACTATCAAAAAGTAGATATTCAAACCGAGGTTGACGTGCATTTTCAAAGCAATTGATTAGGAACTTACAACAGCAGTCTGTTCTCTGGAACTCCATTTTACTGAAGCCACGAGGCGTGGTAGAGATTCTGGGAAATGAATTTTACAATACTCACGGTATTGCCATACTAAATGCTTATCTTGTTCAGAAACTTCACAGAGCGGATCACGCCGCACGAGGCTCTCAATGTAGTCAACGTCACGCTGGGGATCCGAGTTCCCAGGCTCGTCGTTGATAACGTACCTGTTTGCAAAATGAATATGATTTAAATGGGTAATTAAATTATGAACCCCACGTGTCACAGATTCGCCTTCTTATAGTTACCCCTTGAGACTATACATATCCTTCATCTCAGGATAAAACACGGCGGATGAGTATCGGTCAAATTCCAGTTCCAGGACTGAACCTTCTTTCTCAAGTCTTGAACCTAAAAAAATAGAACATATTTGATTAGCATTTAAAGATCAATCATATCGTCCTTGTATTTCAAATTCCTCACCTGTAATTCCAAGTGGATTCATTAGAGACATGGAATCCATGGATAGTGGTGAAGGCCAAAGCTCGAGACGGAATTTCCCAGTTATCAGACGTCCTTTGAAATCGAATAGGTTCACGTTTCCCCAAACGATCATTAGATACTCCTCCTAGATACACGAAAGAAGAGTTTCAAGTTTCAATTTCACAGAAATTCATATCATCTCATGAATTCAAAGAACATGGTCATGTTATAGTCACCTGCTTTTTCTTATTCTTGGTCACACTACAGAGTGAAATACATAGTCTGGCACTTCTAGGAATATCAGCAACAGAAATGTCAAACGTCAAATGTTCGTTCCATCGAGGTCCATTGCTCATCGGTATTAAGCTCGTCTGCTGCAGTCCACAGAGCTGCTCGTCACCATGAAAGATCCCAGCCTTTACACAAACCTGAAGAATATGATAGTCAAAATTGACTTGTTTAATATCAAGTTACAAACGACAAACGTGTATCAAACCGAATTGCATATTCGGAATATCTAATTTCTATGTTCTGTCGAGTCAAAGCTGATTGGGCACATGGTTCGATTCGAATGCATGCACTATGCACTTACATTATCAGTGGCATTAATGAGCGTGGCCCATAATACTTGAACACGTAGCGGAATATTGATTCGCCATAAATGAGTAAGTGGAGCTCCGGCAGCATCATTTTCACTGATACGATACGGTCGTCTAAAAAGAAAGTAAAAGATCTCTTCACTCAACATCAGAATTACTTTGAATTGATATTACAGATCGTAAACAGTAAAATGATCCAATAAAATTAAGTGAAACTCCGCGTTTACTTACCGATAGTAGGCTGGGATGTGAAAGGGCTGTTTGGGTAACTTGTTGTAGAGTTTACGTTTCTCCACAAATTCGAGTACTGGTGGCAGCTGGTTTTTACGATGGCAGTCTTGTATGTACTAAAATTGCAAAGAGGAACATCAAATATACACAAATTGCATACGTTGTCTAAATCCTACTAATCCTTGTAAAAATATCTTAAAATAGCTTGTTTATTGCCAAATTCACACTCAACAGCAGATGCATTTCCTTGAGTATGTAGCTTGTTTTGGGCGACTTACGACGAACAACAAGTTTATCTTATTGCGAATACGAAGTTGCAGCCTAATTTGACAATTATAGGCTTCGTTTAGCTCAAGCTAGTGCAAATTGTTCGTAACGAAACGAAACACGCTAGTAAGTATGCTACACATCTGGAGATCTAACTCAATTTCTCGGGGTTTTGCATTTGCACATCATTAGCTAATGTAGTTTTCCGAATAACAAATGGAAAACCAGATTTTTCGGATAATTTGATTTAAATTTTAATATATAGTACAGTATAGTGACTTTGGCTAAAGCGCAATTTTTCTCAATTTCATGTAAAATTTTAACTTTGACTAATTCTATTTTCATTCTACGCATAACGGCTCCACTTGAGGCGAATATTTCGCTGTGCAAATGGCAAACTTCCATCGTACAAGGAGATGCCAGGAGGCATTGCGCATTTCGCTTGTCAAGGCCAAGTATGGCTTCATTCTGACTTCGGTTCAATTTTCAATTTATATTTTAAATATTCGAACAGTTAATAGTTTCCTAAAAAAAATTAACCGTTTTTAAGCGCAATATGCAAAGCTAGCGGTCACCATATAACAATGATGCATGTTCCGAGAACTTAACAATCATTTACAGCCAACGTTGTTACTAATTATGACCTTCCAGTCCAGACCATCCATCAACACTCTCTGTTTCACCTTGTCTGCCCAAATCAAAAACTATAGCAAAGTCGGCACTTGCAAAGTAAATACCAACGAAGTGACGAGGGACGGGAAAAAACGTGCCTCATATGAGACCTGAGGAGACAACAACAACATTACCATTCATAATTAACTCTGTTGTTGTGAATTAGAATTGAAGGTTAACAACACCCCGACTAGGCTCCTGAATTCACGCTCACGTTCAATTTTCATTGCCATTTGCCCCATTGTAAACAAACAGTTCAATAAAATAATCCATCATTCATCCATCCAAATCCAAACTTGTTAATTTTATTAGTCGATCCATCAAGGCCAAAACTTTATTAGCTGGCCGCTGGCGGCAAATATGTTGCACTGTCTAACCGTTTTAATTCGGTCGGGCAATTAAAAGTAGAAACTCAAGGGAATGCAAAATACATTCCAGAACCACGTGGAGTGGATCCATGCATCACATAACTAATTGGTAACGCAGTGGAAAGTGGAAATGGACATGGACAACTCACAGCTCAGTTCACAGCGTGCATCAATGGCTTACCCTGGCCTGGCTATCTAATTTACTTCCTGTTTACAAGCAAATGTATTACGTAGTTGCGTGTAAGTACTTCATAAATACATAATTCGCAACGCAATCAGAAGTGGCGCAATGAATGAGACCAAACTTGAGGCTGACAAATGTAAACACTGCTGATACGAGGGTCATTTCAAAATTAGTCGAAATATTGGCATATCGAGTTGTAATTTGTAATGAAATTATTGAATTTACGCTTAACTTCGATTTAAATCAGCTAGTCAGTCACCTCGCTGTTTCAGAAACAAAAACGAGAAAAATTGTGTCGTCAAAATTAACCGTTTTTTGGTTGAATTCAGGAACAGTGAGCACGCGGTATACACATGGTAACCTAAAGGTTAGGTCCTAACCGCCCGTGGTAAACATTAGCGCGCGTTTCGGAAAACCTAACTTTACCTGAAGTAACGGGTGGTTACCATGTAGCTTTCCATGTTCAGTTACCGCGTGCTCACTGTTCCTGAATTCAACATTCAATACATACATTGATTATTTAGCAAGTAGGCAGCAAAACAACGTGAGGCCACAATTTCGACCTTCGACGTCGACTGAAACTTTACGTTTTGTTTGGAAATCTCAACTCAACCTCAGCCTCTCACGTGGTTTTTAAAATGCAATTGATTGAGCGCGTTAGAATGAGTTAAGATCATATTATTTAGAAATTCAAAATTACAAATTACTGTAAGTTTTATTCTCCCGAACGAGTTCAAATTGCACGGTTTATCTGCACTACGAATTTTTAAACAAATACCCATTCTTCCCCAAGAAAATCGTCATTAAATCAAACTATGTACACAGATTATGAAGCGCCCCTCGCCCTCGGTCACGCAGATTTTCCTTTGCTATGAATGTTCTATTCTAATATTGATTTTTTCTACCCTAATCCTCGTCTGATAGAATTGTGAAAATAATAAAATTGTTATTGAATAACATTCAACATCGTACTATTTTCATTTTGAATTCGTATCGTAACCGTTGGCCCTTGTGTTCAGTGTATTGTGTATTACACAATTGAACGCAGAGCTTCAACCTCGAATCTCGAGAATGCGTTTGATATGATAACTGGTTTGGTTTCTCGTTCTCGCGTTGTGCGGAGGTACAGACATAGACAAGTAGGCCTACCTTTGCTTATGATGACACGTTGTTTACATTTTCAATCCTAGACAATAAACTCACCTGTCTGTCTAGCCCTGTCTTCTGCCCTTTACCTGAACTGAACCATGGAACTAGACATGCATAAATAATGTAATATATACTCAATTATGGCTTCCTAGAGGAAGGTATATTCCAGACAAAAACTTTGGCATAACAGTCGCGCCGCCGTGCCCACTAAATTATTAGGTTCGCTTCAATGACCAGCCAGCCAGCATGTATTTATCTTCAAGCACGTATATGGTCAATGTAAACATATATTCAAAATAAATAGAAAATAACAAAGGAAGAAAACAGGAAAAAGAAATACGGACAATTGGTAAACACAAAACAGTCCAAGTCTATGAAATATGACATCAATCATTTTAGTCTCTCAATCGAAACAACGCATAAACCCTCCACACGTCAACACATAGTCTGTATTTTGGCAAAAACTTTGCAATGAAAGCACGCCTGTTGTTTACAATGAGCTCGGAAATGCGTTTAATTTGTTGATCGTGACCAGACCATAGAGCGTCGCATCCGCCTCTCATGCCAAATCCGCACAGATTCACCGTCTGTTGCTTGCTGGCATGCAAAAGCCTGTGACCCGGTCCTCCAAAAAATCAACCCAGCAAAAAAGTGTCTAACTGAAGTCTGAAAAATCTGACGGGACAAGAGGAATGTCGAATGTCTGGTTTACAAAACAAAGTTAAGCCATTGAGACCAGTCTGGCTGGGCTATTAGGATAGGAACCAGACACAATTCACAATTCTTTCATTCATGAGCATTGAGCTTTGAACAAAACAACGTCAACATACCTAACAAGCACAAGAAACCACTCCAAATCATCAAGTATCAAATGTCAACAAAGGAAGTCCTGCTGCGGAAAATTTTGATTTCGCAAATGGTCACAAGATGAAAAGATATTATGTTATGGTTATAGAGAAAGCATCTAAGCGTTACAACAAAAAACAAGGATTAGATTTGCATCTGATTGGACAAAACATAACGCCGCCAGACAGACACAATGCAGGCATACCAGGTTACAAGTTACAGCATAAGTTAAGTGTGAAGTGTTCTGTTTGTTTTCTGGGGAATGAAATTGAATAGTCTAAACTAATGGTGAAATTGATAGACACTATGTAGGCTAGCTTAGCAGTTTCTCTTGTATTTCCTTATACTTTATTTTGAGCTGACTCAACTTTTCACTTCTCCAGAAATTACTTACTCACTAAATAAATGCGCCATTTTTGTTGTTTGTTTCTGTCTGGCTTGAAAAACCTGTTCCAATTTTCTTTGTCCGATTTCATAAGGCTTTTCTGCAAGCTTAACATTTTTCGCGCCCAAGCTTGAATACAAGAATCGCCCTTTGAAATTCCGAATCTGTCCGCCGTATGACAAAAATTCTGTTTTACGGAGGACAAAACGCGTATTTAGCGAATATAAGTAGAAATAATGCTTCAACTCAATATCATATTCGCCAAAATACGAAATACAATATAATATACAAGGTTGCTGCTTTACTTATAACGACTGACGTCTGACTTACCTTATATTTAGAAATAGCACAGGTGCCCAAGAGGTACTCCTCCCTTCCACAAATCTTGAGAACATAGTCTTGACAATTACGTATAATTTCATGAACACCAGATTTCTTAGAAGAACACTCGAGCGTTTCACGAATAACTGTGTCCGCATTGGCTTCACAGGGTACTTTGACCATCACAGTCCGGCTCAAGTCGACCCAAACTCGGAGCATGACGGACTCTCCATGCCAGAGTTTGGACGTGACTTTGGTTGTACAGATTTGGGCTGAGTAGGCATAGTTGGCATGAACATCCAAGGTGCTTTCACGGGATTCAACGACTTCACGACAAACATTCACCGCCTCACGACGAAATTCTATTACTTCGAAAGCTTCAATTTCATCCAATTTACTCACTTTGAAACCAAGAGCGGCAGCTGGAAATGTAAAGTAGATACATTAGAAAGGTTAATAAATATGACACAGCATGTGATGAATTTCATTGATTGAAAGGTCTTACTGATTTGCGACGACAGAATATTCTCCTGTTTAGTGCTTGCATTTGGTTCCACCAGTTTGAGAAATGAAATGAATAGATGCAGGTCACAAAGCCTTCTCGTCTCGTCATGAAATTCTTCTTTCTTCGCATCCGAAGTGACTGAGACGAAGACATAGGCAATGTTTTTGTGAATCAGGTGAAAGTAAGGAAAATTAGGACCTTCTCTCCACAGTTGATCTGTTCAATTTACAAAACAAGGAATTAGCTTTAGCTTTTTTCCAAATAACACAATCCATGCGCTTGTCTTGAGTTAAGCCAGCAGAGCGAATTTCTTGGACATCCGGGTGGGTAGAATGAACATCGGGTGGGAGCCAAATATTTGGAATGACACACTAACATGCATTCAACATTTGCAAAACACGAAGAAAGTACTAATCAGGCGTCATGTGGCATGATGTGTGGCTCATTCACACCACTAATAACACATAGGAGTTTGAAATGAATGACGGATGACTTATATGACGAACCGCTGCTTCGTGCTCCGTATCTTTGTTTTTCTTGGCAAAACATTCGCACAGATCGTGCACAGGTCATGCGGAGAAAAGTCGAGTAGGATTTGCATAACAGGTAAATAAACAGTAAACAAAATACGCGATAACATACGCAACGTACAACTACTCATACTCATCTGGCATTTGACTTTTCCAAATTTCAATTCCATTCCAACGTTCCATTCAGCATATTCATACACATTATACATCATACATCATAGAAAAACATTCCACAGACGTAATCAAATATGACATATACATACGCCACAATAGTATGAAGTATGACACAAGAATTTATATGTTATAGTGACGTAACTTCGTAAAGTCTTGAAAATTAAAATCTACTGCATGCTATATTTGATCCGTATTTTGTCTACAATGTTTTTGTATTTGCAATTGCAAAGCTGGTAGTTGGCCGTTGAACTTAGTAAGCATTGCGCATCGCCTATCTCAAGCGCTTCATGTATCAGAAATCAGAACGACAGTTGACTGTGATAAATAGAAATACATACAAAAAACCTGCCTGACGGCAGCTTGGGACCAAAAGGATACCAGAAAGGGAATTCTGGACCATATGTCGGCACCTAGG
>JAQFYU010002307.1:0-12240 GCA_034694905.1 Ceratophysella granulata
ATGGTATATTGAGCTAGTATAAATGTATACGATAACGTTCACAGATCGTAATTTGTATATTTAGAATATTATATAGATTACGTCGATCACCAGTATACCGAAGATAGAGTTCAGTGCACGTATTGGCAACGTAGAGCCTGGACGCACAGGTGAGACCTGCGCAATGATTCGTTTACATTTGTAAGCCGATGGGTCTCCAAAAAATATCGACCGATTTTTCGAATTCTTATGACCTAATTTATTTTCCACAAGTTAGGCATTTGGCTCCATCTTTCTTGCAGTTAATGACCTTTATGTAGAATTAGTTAAGGAAGGATTAGCAAAAATCCCGACAGGATTGTGTATAAATGCGGAAAATATGAATTTTCAAACTACCAAAAATTACATTTGTAACCCGATGGGTATTCTCAGGTATGCTTTATTATTTAACAACAATTATTATACTTACACAGTCAATGCCTGCTAAGCTCTGACCAATTACGCCAGTTTAATATATTGAGTAACTAGATTCTACTTCTCAATACCTGTACTTCATAAAATCTATATCAATCTGAAAATTCTAGAAAAATAAAAATTGAAGCAGAACTAATTCTGCGCTAAGTGGTTGCTCGATTCCCTTAGCTTAACATAAGTCTCATGATCATGATTAAGAATAGACAAGAAAACAAAATGTATAAAAGGTAGTTTAGCCAGGTAGCTTAGCGATCCAGATGGATCGCACGCTAAACGTGTACGGGACGAGGTACCAAGTACCTCACAATTTTCAGATAATTGGTCGACGGTGGATGTCGTCGGGTCGGTTGGACGTCACTTCTGGTTTTAATTTATTAGCTTGGTGCTCTATAGCAATCAGCGGTGAACGACACTGCCTACTCGTTTAGCATTTATTTGTATTAGGGTGATTTGAATGTTAAAGAATCTTTATCCTATCGGGATCGGGGCCAAACTGTATCGGTGGCACAGGGGCATAAGCTCAGGGTGCGCATATCGTAAACGGTATAACTACAACTTAATTATCCTTGTCAATACTGCAGTACCGTTTACTTCTTGCTTTACAGTGGTCACAAGGTCGCAACAGTGTACTGAAAAAAAAATCGAAGAGAGGAAGGCTCGGCTGGATGAAATATAATGTCAGGAGATAGATCTCGTTCCCCTCGAGACCGCGGCGGAGGTAGCTGGAACTACCGTGGCGGTGGTGGTGACGGAAGAAGGGATTGGAATAATAGAAACTATGGTGGTCGTGATCGCGGGGGCTACGACGACAACAGACCGAGCAGGTCCGCTCGCCGAGGATATGAGGACAGTCACGGAAGAGTAGCTCGTAATCCTGAGCAGAGATATCCACCAGAGGAGGTTGGAAACTACGGAAGGCAAGACTTCCAGAACTATCGACGAGAACGAAGGGAGGGCAGCAGGAACCATCACGAACCAGTCTACCGTGGTGGTGGAGGAAACTATGGCAGAACTAGCGACTATCGGAATGACAGCCGAAATCGTGACTATCCCGATCGAGGAGGTGGAGATGGAAATAGAATGCCTGTAGTGAATCCTATTGCAGCGGAGCAACAACGGTAAGCTCACAAAAGCGGAAAATTTTTATGTATACTATACTATATATATGTGTTTCTTGTTCCTGCATACAGACTCAACATGAGTCAACGCTTTCCAAATCGGATGTTCCTGGAAGAGGTTAATCTTCCACCGGAATTTGCTTTCCGTCTTGATAGTACCGGGGATAACCAATTGCTAACCAAAGAGGCTACAAAGTTCAACGAAAAATCAACTTTTGTACCTGCATTCTACCGGGACAACATGCTCGGAGCCAGTGATGAATACATAAAAAAACACAGGCTTTTCAATTTTCGCTGTAAACCACCACCAGGAATTGATTCCGAAGGCAATACTCTTGAACCAGGCGTTGAAGAACAGCCACCAGGCACTAGTCAGTCTGAACCCATGAAACCTAAACGAGTTTTGCCTGAAGCTGCTACTAAGCCGTTGGAGTATATGAACTTGGAAAAACGTAGTGGTGGCCACAATTCAAGAAAATCCGACCATGCAGATGAGCCTCAAGGTTCCGGGAAGAAGAATAAGGAGTTGAGTATCAGAGAAAAGACCGAGTACTACAACTCTGAATTACGAAAGGACTTTAAAAATATTGACTTGTGGAAGGAATTTGTTCAATTTCAAGATCAAGCATTTGAAGCTGAAGGCTTGTATCACGAGGATGGAAAGAAGAAGGTCAAGAAAGTTTACAACAAGCATCTCGTCCAGAAAAAGATTGCAATTATGGATACCGCTGTTGGTAAGACTTTTGACATTTCGTGGCTCTGTTCAACTATTCTTGACTGAAAATTGTGTTTGTATTTGATGTTGACTGATTATTCTTCTATGCCTCCCTCTAGCCAAAAACCCTCGGTGCCCTGAGTTATATTTTATTCGACTCGACTACGTCAACCAAATCTTTAAACCGATCCATGTGCTGACAAATCTAAAGGAGTTGGTTGCAAATAACCAGCAAGTTGCATCGTATTGGTTGGAATGCCTTCGTCATGCTTCCACGCAACTTCAAATCTTCTCGTCATCTGGCTTCATCAAAGACTCTGCCCTCTATTTTGAGAAACTTCGGACGATGTTAAGTCCTTCATATCCAGAGTTCCAACGTCCACTAAAAATGAATATTTTGGTTTCTGATCTCCGCTACAGCATATGTCTCATGCTACGAAATGCAGGATTTACGGAGCGTGCAATTGGAGTTCATCAAGCTCAATTAGAGCTAAATTTTCATTTACCCGTTGAGTCCCTGAAGACTATGAAGGACAAAAATGAATGGTCTGCTACAACCAAGTTGTTCGAGCTATTCTGGAATTTAGGAACACTTCGATTTGGGGAACCTGAATGTTTAGGTTGGGCAAACGCCTTACAACAAAAATCAGATTCCTTTGCTGAAAGGGTTTCCCCAGTTGGAGTTCCAGACAGTGAAGGTAAACTTAATACTTTCCGATCTATTCATTCTGTAAATAATATTTTGTTATCCTATTTAATTGGTCAATCTTTGGTCTCGTAGCTGAACTACATTACATTCGTATTTTTTTGTCTTCTACTAGTTTCTGCACTTGAAGATATCTTCTTCGGCATTCAAAACGAATCAGCTGAAGAAAACGCAGATCATACGTCGAAATCCAAATTCAGTAAATCTGACAGTTGGCTTCTCATAGAATCAGTCCGGTCCAAATTATACTGGACTCCATGGCGTACCGCAACCTCTGATCTTGACGAATGTGATGACAACCAACGCGTAGTATTGGCTACGGAAGTTATTCCTTTTCTGACAAATATTCCAAAGGGACTGTACAAAACCGAGTTTGAGCAACAGGCCACCTCGTTTCGAAGTGTTGTTCAATATTTGCAAACTCTTCGAGAAGACTTTATCCCGAGAACTCACACGTTGGAATCACTTCAGTCTCCATTCACAGCTATTGCTCTATCTGACCCAGCAACATTGTTCAGTGAAGCACACTACTGGAAGCTCTTTTTGGATCTTTATCATTCCAGCTCCACTGTTTCAACAACATACTTGGTACCCGAGGCATTCCAACTCTCCGAATTTATTCAACCATATACAACAAAAACAGCTTCTGCTTCAACCAAGTTCAAAGTTTTGCCTGAATTTCCCGACTCTGTAGAGTCAAAGAAGAATGAGCTGTTAAAGGAAAATCGATTCAAGTATCATGCCATGATCCGGTCTATTGTGGAACAGAGTATTGAGTTCTTGAGTCCTGCATTTGCTAGTCTTCTTGTACAAATGTTATTTCGTTTTTATCAAAAGAATTCTAACGAAGACGGCTGGAATCAAGACTATAAGACATTTATGAAGCTTGGGAAGAATTTAATGAAACACGAGAAATTGAGAAGCTCCACAGCAGCGTATGGAGAGCTTGGTATTTTGGAATATTTCAGTGGCAAAAAAGGAAAGGCATGTGATCTTTTGGTGAAAACCATAAACTCAACCTCAAAGTTACTCAAATCAAAAGGAGATGAATCCGAAGATGGAGTAGATCTCACTTCTAACTGGGAAACTATTGCCGAAGTGTCAAAATTGTATCGAATCGTAGCCGAGTTGCATCTGCGAGAGGAACCAACAGTTTCACTGAATGTTTTAGTTTCGCTTGGAAATAACTTTGATACCGTCGTATTAGCGTCACCACCTGACAATCCAGAACCTGCTCCAGCCGGAACCAATGCTGTTCTGAAAGCGAAGAGAGTCTTCGAGTCAATCATGGAGACCCTTGTACCCCTATCTACTCTTTCAGAGGAACCTAAAGATGCCGAGAGTTCTGAAAAGTGTGACGTTGATGCGGAGGAAATGAGTTGGCTTCACAAGTGGGATGGAGAACACTGTATTGAGTTTTTTGCCCAGAAAGTTAACTTAATTGTTGAATGGACAGCGTCATTTGCTTTGTTCCGTTACCTCTCCGACGACTTCGAAGCAGCCTGTGATGTTTACCGTCGGGTACTAAGCAAAATCGGTATTCCGGAACCATTCTCCCGAACGGCTCAATACAAGTCACTCCTCGTAAAGTCAGTGAATACCTTTAGTTTAATCTAATGTTTTCGTATGATTACTTGAGTTCACTTGTTTCTTAAAATGTTCAATAGCGCTCACTACATCCGAGAACAACTGTATATCAATTGGACCAAGTTGTGTGCATTGGTTGTAGCCAAAGATCCAGTCCAGAATTCAGTATTCCGAACTGCGCTAGGAAAGGCGCTAGATGAGTTTCCGTCAAGTCCACCATTACTCCTGCTGTTCTCGGACATTGAGGTATAAATTTTTTTGCTGAAGCACCATCTAAATCCATTGATTCACACGACACAAGAAATATGCCATTGTGACAAACGCATTGTTTGAGTTTAACATAGTTACTGATTTACTTTACAGAGTCAATGCAGTATAGCTGGGAAATTGTGGAGAGTTATGGTGTCCGTTATCAAGCAAGAAACTTCGCCGGCCATCGCAGCGCTCCACTGGGCTCCACTGTTCATGTGCCTTTCCCTTGCCCGAAGAATTGAAGAAATTGAACGTGATTCAGAAGTTGCCATTGACTCTTTTGGTTTAGGTAGGTTTGCTCTTGTAGAACACTATTTGTTGTATCGGAAGTTGAATTCGAAATACAATACTTTTGGAAACCCAATTTCGTAGGAGGTCCTGCCATAGCACCCGACGCAATTTTCTACAAGTTTGACGCGCTCTTAAGCGCAGCTGAAAATAATATACTCACGAGACACTGTCCATTGATTTGGAGAATTCACCTCAAGAGTTTGTCCATTCGAGCAACAGAAGGAAAGGACAGTCGCAGAGCTCATGGCTTATTCTACGATGCAATACGTCACTGCCCAACCAGTAAGTCCCTGTACTTGGACGTCATCTCCTACTTTCCCGAAATGATGACTGAAGTAATCGCTCTCATGATGGAGAAACAACTCCTTGTCCGAATTCCGGTAGAGGAGTTGGACCTTCTTCTGGAAATTGAGAACGAGGGTGAAAATGAGGCGGAGGATGACAAGAAGTCCGTGGAGGAATTGAGCGATGGAGAGCTCGATGACTAACCTACAAGTTAAACACGCAGTTGGTAATCACATTGTTAGTTAATAACTTAAACATATGCTAAAGTAAAAAAAAGTCCGCTCCCGGGCGAACTGATGTTGAATTCACATAAGCATTTCCCGGTAATCCCGTGGGAGTCTCATACTCATATCTTATTCAGGTTTCTTATCCAGTGTATAACTATGTAACTACAAACTTCTCCTGTACAAAATACAGGTTCTTTTCTAAGTTTTCAACTTGAGCTCTGCTAATGTTAGTATCCAGCCATCACCACAATGAAAGGCTATTTACCAGTGAATAATTTTCTGAGAGCAGAAGCAAATGGAATAAAGGTTAATGTAGTATCTTGTAATACAAGTTCTTACTCACAAGTTGCGAATTTATTAAGCGAGTAGCGAACCCATATAAAACAATTGCTAATTACTAATACTACGAAGAGCTTTAATTGTTTCTGCACAATCTCGGATATGATGAATGTAAATCTGTTTGTGTAACAAATCCGATCCTCCACGAAGGTTCTGCAGATATGAGGTTGCAGTCTCAATTTCTGAAAGCAGAACGTCCTCGGTTGCAGAGAGTGAAGTTGTGACACGTTCTTCAATTTTGGACCCAGTAGAGCCGCCTAAAACAGGAGTAGTAGTGATTAGTGATGGTCAATTATTTAGAAACTCTGGCCTATTGGGTATGTAATGAAGTCGTTTCATTTCAGTCTTTTAAAAATTTCGGTTAGTACCGTGATGAGAGTCCGTGTCTTCCAATTTATCGACTACGCCACCATTTTCATCACGGACATCATTGCAAGCCACACAAAAAGTTGTACCTTGCTTGTCTTGAAGGAGAACATTCTGCAAATCGAAAGTGTATGTGTTATAAGTATAGAATATTCTACAATTCACGGAGTATGACGATGTTTAATTTTTTATAGTCATTGCCACGAGCGTTTCATCTAGGCATTAGCTAACTTACGTTACAAACTTCACATGAGTTGGCCAGCATTTTGTAGCCCTTGAGTAGAAGGTCACCCATTGAAACTGCCACATTGTGGGTTTTTCTCTCTCGTTCTTCTGGAGTGGACATTTTACTGGATGCTATTTATGTAGCACTTGATCTTTGATGGTTTTGCAAGTGGTAGTAAGTACGTCACCTTCAATTTGAGTCCGGAAAGCCCTTAAAAATGAGAAATTAAATATATATAAACAATTAGTTTGGAGTTTGTTTGGTTCTAGTCATGCAAAATCCACTTTGACTGTAATTTGAATTGTAACCAGCAGTATGCAATATATCTTTATATGACGACAGTAATTTTAGAAAATCCCATCAAATATTCAACTTCTTCCATCAATTGACAATTTGATATGCCATTTAAGATTCACGATCAATGAATGGCATACCTAATGTATTTATTTGTTATTCCGAAGTGCCTTGCTTGCTCTTCTTGCGTACTTTGGGATGAGTGTCAGTAAAATTGGTAATATACAGAATAATTAGAAACAAATGCACAAATAAATGTCTTAACTCAACTTACATTTATATCCCTAGTTTTTCTCATCACATTCCAAATTACGTTATAAAATTAGAAAGAATTATGGTCATTGTTCATCTATCTCCTGAATATGACCAACGACCATGTTGTACGATGTGCTTATTTTTAGAATCTGAAAGGGAAAAACAACACGACAGGACTCATCTTCAAGGTAATGGGAATAATTGACACGCTTACAAATTGACAATTGAATGGAAGAATGAAAAAGGGAATGAGCAGAAAGTGAAGTTAGAGCCTCAATTTAACATGCGATTCAAGTGGATATTGCATGAATGCAATGCATCTGATTAGTATGCATCGTTGTAATTCTGTTGGAAGGAAGGCCCAAACACATAAAAATTTTAGCGAATATGAAAGCTCAACTCAACGCTTACGTTATTATGTGAGTTTTTCACTACGGTATATGACAAACGGCTTGTTATTCCACCACGTGTAATCTTATCAACCTAATAATGTACAATGTTCGTAGCACCAACGCCAAAATCAAGTCGTTTACTTAGTTGGTTTAGCAAAGCTCCTATTAAAATGTTTCATAGAAACACTTACTCATATTTTTCTATTAAAAAACTGTCGTCAATAGGCTTTAACAATAGTATTTTCAACTATTGCTGAAGTCGAATTATTGCGCAAAGCGCGTGATGATCAACAGTACTTCAACATTTCGTGAACTTTCTTAACTATTGCGAACAATTTTACTACAATCGTACTTGTACGAATTAAGTCGAGTTGAAGAATGAGTAGAGTACGTATTCAAGACTGATATTATGTTTGGACCAGAACCTAAACCAGCCAATTGCCCGAAAAGTCGCCTCTGAACTGTGGAATTTTGCTAAATCAAAACAAAACTCATAATCCTGACATTTACCATCTAATTAACTACAGAACAACACACCGAAATTGGGTTAGGTTTGACAAATTTTGTTCACAACGGAATTCTTCAAAATTCTTGAAAGAAGATAGCCCAGCGCGTTTTAAATTCGCCAATCAATAATTTGAGGAAGTGTGACTCCGGTCCTAATTATATACAATAGTAGAAATGAAACACCTCATCTTTGAGACATATTCTTAGAGTAAGAAATACGTCAAGTCGGCCAGGCGAAGCCAACTTGCCATATCTTTTATTCTAAGGACATATTTATTAAAAAATTGACGACAATTTGAATAAATAAATTCCTACTTGACTATATTTGAATGTCTGGCGTCTACCTTGAAACTGAAACCGTTGTTGAGAATATGAAAAAACACAAAAGCGTCTGTTCGCACGGTTCGTACAAATAGACAGTCTGCTCGTTTGTATTGTTCGTAACCACTGTAACCACTACTAACCTACTCCTACATCCATGTTAAGAGCTACACCACAACCTAAAACACATCAGAGCAGAACCAAACAATAGAACGAGAGATCGAGCTTGAATTCATCTGACCGGTGCGGATCTGACACATAAACATAGAGATCCTGCTGCTGTTGGTGCAGGCACAGCAGAATTCTACCTGTAAAGGTACGCCACAAAGCTATTAGCATACATAGATCTTGAAATCTTGATCCCTCAATAAAGAGATATCGTTTCTTATATAAAAGATCAAGAAATGCGACAAGCAAAACTTTCACTACTTGCGTCTTTGCGTTTCCACTTCGCATTCGCATCACATCACGTTCACCAAATCCGTCGTTCATTCAATCATTCTCATTACAACACTTCGTGTTCTTCTCGCACTTTTGTCTCAGACATTCATTCAGCGTCTACTCAAGTTCAATACTAAAAAGTGTGTTAGCAAATACACGTATTTCCTGTACATCTAATCGGACCATAAAACATTGACAGAACTGGAAACTGACAAAATCAAAACTCCTTCATGTTTGAATTTAGGAAATTTACCATTAGTCAGGATTAATATTAATTTGTTCTTGGAAAAAATTATTCGTCCTATAGAAATTACTGTGTGCTGAAGAAGGTCGAAATTACGATTATTTCTCAACATTCCGAGGGTTCTTCGTTCTTCCTGTATTTAAGCACTGCTGAAAACAAGTTCAAGGTTGAAGACGCTGATTTACATTGGAATCAAATTTTGAATTTGGATGTAGTGCTGATCTCCTGAATACAACAACAATTGTGATTACATAGTGATTGATCATCGTTGTATTAAATTGCTTTAACGAATTTCGTCTCGAGAAACGATGTTCAGCTTCACGTCATTATTGACCTTCTAAGACAAATTATGTTACTGAAGATGCTCTGATAGCACAGGTAAGTCGGTAATTAGAACCTGAAAGGCTTCTTCAACAATTAGAGTAGTGGTTAACGTTTGTAGTACTTACTTCACTGCAATGTTCAAACTTCACATCCAAACTGTAAAACATGTTAGGTTGCGTTTCCGCGCATGTGTAGTATATACAATTTTGAATCCGGTACTGTAATCTCCAAGATTATCTTTTATCATTTAGAATCCGGCTAAGTAGACTAATGGTCTACGTAGGATCATATTCCATTGCATGTTGAATGTTTTATGTCGCGTCCCGACGCGTATGGCGTGTTTCAGATTGTCAACATAACGAACCGATGCGATTTTATCGGGTTATTTATCAACATAAAAGAAAATGCATCTTCCTCTGAAAATCTTTATCATGTCCAATGTCTAAATCAAATCCTAATGTCTTGGAAATGATGATCGCTTCGCTCATCCGCTTTCCGTGTAGTTTCACGGGTTCTTCGAAATTTCGCCCCGCAAAATTACTCCAGAAAATTCCCTCCCGCGAAGATTCGGTCCCATGAAAATTTGCCTTCGAGAAAATTCTCTCCATGAAAATTCGCCCCGGAAAAATCCATTCCAACATTACTCGCTTCCAATATCTGACAAACAATCCAACCGTTGTTATCAAGTGGTATTTGATGGGGGTGAGTTTTCGTGCCGCCAATCTTCGTGGGAGCAAATTTTCAGGGGCGAATTTTCCGAGAGCGAAATTTAGTGATACCGTTTTACGTTAATAAATGTTTTTGCATGGTTAAACGATTGTTTGTCGACTTGAACGCAAAACACAGGCACATGTTCCGCCCTGTAGAATAGAGAAACTACATACCGAAAGATTAGGAGCAGGTCCACTCCACCAATATTGGCGTAACTCTTTCATTACAATGCTTGCTTGTTGGGGCAGTTTTCTGCAATAATTTTGGCAAAATACAAAGTCACCTGTTTGTTGGTATGATGGATAGGATGCTAACATCGTGCACGGAATTCTTACTTCCTTTATTCGTAACAGGATGCAGAGATCGGTAGCAAGTGCGCGTTTATATTTCTTATATCATATTAAAGAAAACGTCGGGCCTAAAAGTGAGAGTTTATATGCAGACAAGCATACAGTAGTAGTGCCAAGAAGTAATCTCGAAACATTTTAGTATTGTCCTAATGTACCTTGCGTATAATGTGTAATTAGTTGAATGAATTTCTCTCTTCAGCAGAGTTCTTTGGAAGAAATGGAAGGCATTTCAGTATTCAATCCAGAGCTCGAAAAATAGTGCAAAAAGGACAAGGCTTGGAATTCGACTCTGTTTTGTCCGGATAACCCGAAGAACAAAGCCATTAATTCGTAAGGCTCTTCAAGATGAAGTGTGAAAATTCCATAATTAGAAAGTTCTGGTGGATCCTCTTCCTGTTCCACATATTCAATATGAAGTTAGCATCTGGATCCAAAATATTAATTCTACATCCCCTCTACTCGGGTTCCCATGTGCTCACGTTGAGATCAGTGGCTGAGTCATTAACACAACGCGGTCATCAAATCCATATTGTGAAGTGGAAGGACGCTCATACGTTCCCAGCTCAAAATAATCCCAACATTACTGTCACCACATTAGCAATGGATAATAGCCAGGGTCACCACGCCTTCCTGACGCAAGAGAAACGAGCTGCGTTTCAAGTAAGTGTTTATACGAAATACAAATATTGACTTCTCTATTGTCCTGTCTACGTAAATCAATGCATGATCATTGGGCAAGCCCAAAGCCCAACTATTGTACTTCCATGGTTTTCAGAAATTAGCAACCATTCACTTGGAGGGTGGTATCTATTTTCTCTCGGTTTCTTAGAAGTACCGCTATACGTTGGGAAAATGGTAATAAAATAAGCATATAAATGTGAAATCTGCCTTATGCATTTATCACTCTTGGATTTAAATTCATGAAAGCGAATCTGTTCGGAACTAATAATATTCAGGAATTCAGAGATTTCAATAAGTACGCTAATTCTGCCGGAAATACGGACGAATGGGTTTCTCCCTCAACGCTGTCAAAATATTCATATCTGGTGACTTCAGAATAACTATTTGAGGATATAAAAAATATTTCTTTCGAATTTTCCAGCAATCATGGAAATTAAATATACCAGTACGCTAATATTTGACGCTAGCAAGTCATACCATACTCATAAGATCTTCAATTGCAGCCACCATCTTGCAATTAAGGCAAATTAAGACTTGCATAGGTATGGTATACAAATGGATAAAAGAAATTCTAAGCATTTGTTTTGCAAAATTCCTATTGTATTTCGAAGTAATAACCAGATATTTCCTTTTCCTCCAGGTGCCATTCGACATTTTATGGAACTCGGGCTTAACCTTCAAAGCTGTTCTGGATTCATATAAAGCCTTCCCTCTCATGGGAGCCCACTGTGATACGTTGATGTCAAATAGGAAAATAAGAAAGGAACTCCAACGAGAACACTTTGACCTGGCCATAATTGACATTCTGTACAATGAATGTGGTCTTGCCCTCCTGCATCACTTGAAGATTCCAACAGTGGGCTACTGGGCTTTTCCATTTGCTTCCGGAGAAGCGGACTATACCACAGCCTTTCTTCCGCCGTCCCACGTACCAACATTTCTGTCCAAACTGGGGCATGAAATGTCGTTTCTACAAAGAACTTATAATACCATAATGAAGCTCGCCAGTCATTCCATCATGTGGCTTCATTGTAGCATCATTGATTTCTATGTTCAAAAACATATTCCGGGAACCCCGCATCCTTTCCAACTGCTCAAGGACTTGAACGGGATGCTAATTAACACAGACTACTCTCTCGACTATCCACGGCTGCT
>JAQFYU010002308.1:0-12239 GCA_034694905.1 Ceratophysella granulata
ATTCAGCCTAAATGCTGTCAAGTCCGTTCATTTGTCATTAAACCTCTCTCACTGCATGTCAGAACACATTCTTTTGATCCAAATCGGTAGGGCGCTACAGCACAATTCATCTTCACAATACTTAGAACCATTTACCCCAACAATAATCGGGCATTCCTATTTCGCAGACCATACAATAATTTGAGCCTGAAGGGAACATTCAGCGCTGCAGAAATGCATTCCTGGCTCTACAATTGTATTCCAGAAATCCCAGAGAGAGCTCCTTCAACAGACGAAGCATCGCTTATTTTTGTCTCCTCATTTCTGGATACACTGCTGCACTGTACTTACAGGTTATTTGCAAACAGAATTAGTTTCGAATACGTTAATATTAATTGATTGTCCAATTTGAATGCTACCATACGCAGTAAAGGGGAAGCCCATTTCAAATCTGACAATGTGTCCACAATTTCCATTCTCAAGGACTTTCTGACCAAAGAAGCAATGAGGAAAAAAATTCGTTTGGAAATTGAATGTGGTGCGAAATTTTTAATTTGTAATAGTTGATATTACGATAAAATCAAACCGAATTAACAGGATTTTCCTTCACGCTAGATTTCAACGAAGAAAGTATTTTCCACACGCTACAATTGATACGCCCAAAACTGGATGCATTCCTGACGCTCTCAAAACAGGTAACCGGAACACACTGAATATGGAGCAGCGGCAAGTGAACAAAATATCCATCCAGATTATTTTTAATTTTCTCTTGTCATACAAGGTGTCATTGATTGACGCCCTCAAAGAAATACAGACTCACGATCCAGATGTGGATCAGGTTCTATCCTCAGAATACAAGTATATAATTGAAAATGCGGACACATTATTGCGGATGCACAAACGTCAACCTTCGTACTTGGATCGGTTATACGGTATGATCACATTCATATTTCTATTCTCAAACATTCTTATTTTCTAGGCTTTTCTCAATATTGAACGTCAGACGGTCTGATCTTTCCAGGTATGATTACTGATCTCTACATTGATAAACACAAATACAATGGAGTCAATGTCAAAAGTCGAGTTCCCCAATTAATGGAAGTTCTAGATCGTCACGACTTTGAACTGCTTGTGGACTTCTTTCAAGCTCCAACAAGACGCGTCTCAATACGGGAATAGTCAGTAGTCAGAAGCCACACAGGTTTCCTAAGATTGAATTTCTCTGAGAGGGGGTATTTTGCGTGGCCTAATCGGCCCAGTTTATTTTGATCAAATCAAATCACAATATTAAAACCACTCGAGACTGGATTACTAGAAGCTAAGTTCGAGCAGCCCAGACATGATATTTACGTACATGGTAGAAATAGGTACTATCCAGAAACACAGCTTCAATTTGAACAATATATTACAACTACCAGATTCACTTAGGATATGTAAGCGTATCACGCACTAAAGCTACGCGACATACATGTTTAGTCTCACAGAAAAATAGACAAAAGAAATGTATTTAAATAAGTCCATCAAAATACGAAATACTTTGTAATAAACGATCTAACATACCCTGACGCGAAGAGTCAAATAGGGGCTGGGACACCCGAATATTTATAAGAAACATTTACATAAGTATATAATACTACGTGTGTATAGAGAACAGAGATTGGGAGTCAACGTTGTTCACGAGGATTGGGAAACGTCGAAACGTCTGACGTTGGTCGTTTCCTAACATGTGATGAGGCTTAAAAGCTTCTGGATTCTGAAAATGATTGGATTCGTGTTTCATATCGCTTCTATATTCTATATCCGACTCTTAGACCATCCAGCAAAAATTCGAGGTCAGATTCTCCTTAATTTATCCTTATTAATCCGATATCATTAGTGAAATAACCTCCCACATTGGCAAACGTATGCTGGAATGTATTTAGCTTTTAGGGCAATTCCAGTTCCCGACGTTATACCAATTTTCTTGAAACGAAAAAAAAAATTTCATCACAGTCCTGAAATTCAGTGTAAGTAAAACATGACTTTTAGGATTTTCGTCCTCGTTCGTTAAATGTGGGATTGAGTAAAGCTACGTACAGAATATTGAATCAAAGGGAATGGACCGCCGCCCGTGCAATACTCTTCATGAACCACGTCATCGTATGGTCAGTTCAGTCTTGGAATTGAGATAGAAAAGATGTGACACAAGGATTTCACTTGATAAGTTTAACGAAAGACAAGAAAAACAGTCACACAGACATGAGAGTCGAGTCGTGATTGACATATTATCGGTTAATTATAGAGCATGTAACGTGTCGCGTTGCATTTCTGAACTGAACTAGTTCTGAATGAGTGGTTAAATGTTGTCATCAAGTTTAGTGAGTTGTTCGTACAATTTCGCCGCGCTTATTTCTGAAACACTAATACGAACCTTGATATTATGAGTCTATTTAACGACCAAGCCCGTGAAATGATCCCAGATGAGCAGTCAGAGTCGTGTTATTTGAGAATCCTTTGCCACACTCTTCACACGAAAAGGGCTTCTTGATGTCGAAATGAACTTTACGGTGTGAAGAAAGTTGGTTACTTGTTGCAAAAGCCTTGTTGCAAATGTCACACTCATGCGGCTTCTCACCTATTGTAATAATGGAATGGAATATGTGTAGTCAAAATACGAATTATGAAGCATAAATCTTAGTTTCATTAAATAGTTTAAGTTCTAATATTATAGTGCTTACCGCTATGACTTCTTTTGTGGACAACAAGACGGCTGCTGTTAACAAAGGCCTGATCGCAGTAGTCACATTTGTACGGCCGTTCTCCGGTATGAACCTAACAAGTATTTAAATAAATTGTGCAACAGAATATACCATACCAAAGCTCTTATTGACAGGACACAGGGCTCAGAATTAAACTGGGCAGATAGGACTGTATACGCCAGCTCAAATCCTCAGAATTGATTGATTGGTTGTGAATCGTGAATGAATGATAGAAGTCGTTATCCAAGTATTTCTTACCCTCATATGCACCTTCAAATTTGACTTGTCCGCAAATCCTTTACTGCACACGGCACAAGAGTAGGGCTTTTCTCCTGAACAAAATAAGATCAAATATATTATGCATGATCACCAAATCCGTCAGTCGTGATTTCCAAGAGGACACAATCAGTTTGAATTCAAACTCTCATACCTGTATGAGTGCGAAGATGTAACCTGCAACGGAACAACTTGATAAATATTACAGACTTCATTGCATTTTCAATAAATATGAATACCACTTCCTTCAAATACTTACATCAGATTGTGTCGTTTGGGGAAAATCTTTCCACATATTGGACATTTAGGACCTTCTCCTAGAAGACACATAAAAGTATAAGTTTAGCTCCGCAACGTACGTGAGTGCTTTCCAAAATCCAATTCGATCCTACATCCTACCTGTATGCGTTTTGACATGGTCTCGGAATGGATACTTGTGAATAAACGTCTTGCTGCAATACATGCAAACGAACAGGCCATCCTCATTTTGCTGAAAATCAATGTTTTGCATCCCAGCATCTGAGTCGGCCGTTGCACTACTGCAAAGAGACAAGGATTAATATTTGGGATCTAGCGTAATAATTCGTTAGCTTAACATATTGACGAATTCTCTTATGAATTATACCAATGATTTGAAAATTTTGCGGAGTTGACCGGTATGCCATGCATTCGTTCAAAGAAGATATTAAATCTTTTGGTGTCGCCAAAGAAGCTCCAACTTCTCATATTAAATTCACATCCCAGGTCGTGATCGACGCCGTTAAAGTTTTATTTCAATTTACAATAATTAGCGTGGGCTGAACTTGAGTGATGTTGCTCTTCTTGAAACAACAACGATACACTTGTCTATATTTTGTTTCATCGTCGCTTATAGTGTAGGGTAGTGATTGCATATGCGCCCCACCTGCGTTTTCTGGTGGGGCGCATACGCTACCGCGCGCTGATAGTGTGTGCGCCCCCATCGACTCCTTACTACTTCCTGCGCAAATGAATGAAAATTTATCTGTTAGTTATTTGAATGGAATGGAACCAGGTTTTGAATTATTCTAATTATTCAAGATTCAAGTTATTATTCAAATAAGCATGAAAACTACCCACACAAAG
Source organism: Ceratophysella granulata (assembly GCA_034694905.1). Lineage (NCBI taxonomy): Eukaryota > Metazoa > Arthropoda > Collembola > Poduromorpha > Hypogastruridae > Ceratophysella > Ceratophysella granulata. The sequence goes on from JAQFYU010002308.1 coordinate 4,098, forward strand.
TATGGCAAAGCATATACATATCCATTTTCTAATTCTAAGTAAAATTCTAAAAATTATGGCGTACGAATATAGAACAAAGGAAGCCTTAGTAACTGAAAGTAACAAAATCATGCCAAAGCAATTTTGCAAATAACTAGCAAATGTATTGTCATTCATTTGGAAAAAAAATTAGGAGTCGAGGAAACCGAGGAAAACGAGGGAAAACCCCCGAGAAAACGCAGGTGTGGCGAATACGCTACTAAGCATATGTGCCCCCCAGAGCGGGGTGGCGCATATGCAATCACTACCAGCGAAACATTAACTTGACTTTTTACTTGAATGTTGAATGAACTCACCGTCTTCTTCTAACTGTTAAAGCCGGAAGTGATTCTTCGTCAATGGGCATTCCAAACTCCCTCAGAGTGTCATCATCCACTTCTCCATCATAGTCTGTGATTCTTTCTTGAGACTCGTCACTCCACTCGGTCACTTCCACCTCTGGATATCCAGTCCCTCCACTGCTGCTCGCTCTCAGACCCAGAATCGTTTCGGGTGTGTCCAGCTCCAGTTGCTCATCTTCCAAGGAACTCTCTCCATGCTCGTATTCTTCCACTTCTTCGTCAATTGCATATTCCTCATCCTCCACTTTCAACTGTGACTGTTCAGGTCGGAAGTTAAGCCTTTGATAGATTTGCTGAACAATGGCGTTGCTGCCTTCACCTCGCCTTGGACTATATTGCTTCACGTTTACACCATCCTTTTTTGTAGTAATAGAAATCAATGTCGTTTTAGATTTGCCATTGTCGTTGTTCATTTTAGAAGATGATGGAATGGACGTCTTTGCCGTCTTTTCATCAGTTGTCTTCGATGAACCCTGCTTCAGAATTGAAGGAGATATTTGGTGAGTCTTAGGTTCGTGAATATTTACAATTGGAATTAAAGGTTCCTGTTCCTCTACTTCATCGTCATCATAAGAAGCTTCGTGCCATTCTACAAGAGAATCAAAACCGGATCAGTGAATATATGGTGGTTGTCGACAGCGAATTTGACTTACTTTCAAAAATGAGCTGCTGAAGAGTTTCTACTTCGTATTCCCTCATCTTCCCCACAATAACATCTGTGGGCTGACTGTTGAATTCCGCAAGGGACATACCGAGGTCCGCATCGGAGTTGCTAGCAACAATGTCCACAATGGAAAAGGCAATGACACGCCGCATCTTCCGATATTCCTTTTCCAGAGCTTCCAGCTGAGATTGAATACCTTTGAGTTGTCCTACTTTAAACGTACAAACTGTGCAGAGCGGAAGATCAGCAATTCTGCAACCATCCTCGTCCTCAGAATTGACCACGTCCAAAGGATCAACGCCAATCTCAAAAGCCTTGTAAAGAACTTGGCGGAGCTCGAGGGCAGCTTTTGTAGATGGAAGCGACCGGTCTTCGTAGTTTCCGGATGAGTTAACTTGAAATAGACATAGCTGATTACAAACAAGGCAGTTGTCAGAGTACACAGGATCCGCTGCATCCATGTCCAATGGAGTCTGAGTAGATGACCGTCGCTGTGTAGTATTTCCAATTGGCTGGAACTTCAGTTTACTCATTTTCCCAGTTGGAGAACCACGATTTCTATTGACAAATTGAACCATTCAATTAGCATCAATATTTATCATTAATCGTTTACAATTAGCATCAAAAAATAGTCATTGTAATCGTTGACAATTACTATTACATTTTAAAATATTCCTCGCAAATGTTAAATCCTTGTTGGCAGGACACGCCACACAACACAAATGACACATGACGACAGATGACGAGCGTTCAACTCAGCTCAGTGAAGCTGTGGCTGTGGCCTACCAGAAAAATACCGGCAGGTCATCACATCACCACTGGGCGACGCTGTTATCAGGGTGGATCATCGAAGGTCTTTGTTTAAGCCTTTAAACATAAAATGTAGACATAAGCTAGATAGAATTTTTAGGAGCAGAAGCATAAGCGCTTCAGTTCTAGAAATTTCTATTTTGCTTTATGCCAATTAATTCGGGTTTGTTTATATTCTTAAAAATATTAAATATTTTATTACTGAACACAAATTGTTCGATTCGCTTCGTTCCTTTTGATTGTGATTGTAAATTGCGTGATATGTAACTGTATTACACAACGATGAACAATATAAAACTGATGAATGCCTTACCAATTAATTGTGAAGTGACGAATTGCTTGATGAGAGGCGTGTGCAAAGAGAATGTATGCACTAATCAATAGTAGCTAAAATGGCGTTTGTGGTTGTGGGCCAGTTGTCAGTTTCTGCGCCATAGCGTGTGAGTGGTCAGAACAGAAACAAGATTAGTATATGCAGTGGTTTGTTTGTAGTGTAGTGCTGAGCTGGATTTCACTTTTTTCAGTCGGTCCTTTGTGTAGGCTGAGTGAAATGGCTCATGTACTATTTATTTACTGCTTATATTTATACGTGGCTTATAATTGGAATGGATATAATGCATAGTCCTCCTGTCATGCAAAGCTTCGTAATAACAACTTCACTCTTTTCAGTTCACTCAATAATAATCTCCTTTCGTTTTCTGTGACTCGACTCCCATCCCAGCAGTGTATTAGTAGGCCTGCTCGCTCGGCGTCTCTCATCTTCATCTTTGGGCTTCTTTCTTACACACACCTTCACCTGCCAAATTGCAAGCAAACGCACTGACGACAAGGAACGAGGAATGACTGCTGCTGGATCCCCGCTCGATTGCATCGTTTCTTCTCGTATCACTGTACAAATACTCTTCATGAAACAGTAGTACAGACGGATTCGGGCGGAATAGAAAAATGTGGCGGACTTGCGTCTTGTGTATGTCTGTCTACGTACAACGTACTGAGCAGACACAATACACACTACTGTACGTACACACCCACCCTATGCACTGTACTACTGATACTGACACATGATCGAACTTGTTAACAAACTGGATTGCAGTGAAGCAGCCGTAGTAGCTTGTTAAGAATTTTGGAGAATCTTATAACTTTATGAGGAATGCTGCTTCGAGCGAGGAACATTGCGAATTTTTGCACAGCATGCTGCGCTATGCTAAAGCACGATATAAATTAAGCGTATAGTCCCAATCCCAATCCACAATCTGTTAAAGCATTTCAGGTTTCAACTATAAACTAAATATGAATTTATGCATAGCTGGAAATTTTCTCCTACAATCTGGAACGGATATGGAGACTATGGATATGTACGAGTACGAGTACCGATTGCCGATACTCCTGTGTGTTCTTGATCATAATGAAATTGTGCAAATGCAACACTGAAAACTGAAAAACCTTTCTCCTGTCTTTCCTAATGTATAAACGCTATCAGGCTTATTTTATGAAATCGACGCTAAACGCCTATTCTGCGGCTAATTGGAAAAGGAAAGGAAAAACGAACTGGAACGAACTGGATTCAGAACGACTCTTGAGCTAAGGTGCTGAATATTTAAAGGAATGTTTAAGTCCGGTTAGTTAAGGCAAAACTAGATCTATTTATTTGTGAATGTAATACTCAAACTCCATGTTCACTACACAGACAACTCAACTACAAAAAAACCAAAAAGCTACATGGAAGAATTGCATACTAAGAACAAAAAGTAGTGAACGTGAAACAATAGGGAGTTCGAAGGTGTCGATAAAGAATGACCAAATGGAGAATTGAAAACAATAACTTAGTAAATGCATTTTATGACACAAGATTTGTAAGATCAGTTAAATTGCAGAAAGAATGGCTGACGCTGAGATCCTGATAATGTATTCACTGAATTTGGCCTTGCTGCAAGATACGAGAACATTGAAACAGATTTCGATTAGATTGGGCGTTTGTACGTGTAAAATCAGTGATAAAAAACATGTTCGTAAAATCCAATTCTGACCTGAAGTCGATTTAATCCCCATTGAAGGTAGTCTGGCTTCGTGGCAGCTTCATATTCCTCCACCAAATCTTGCACCACATTTCTCGATTCATCAAGCTCGTTTAAATTTTCGGAAAATATTTCCTCCTTACGAAACTGATCCAAGAAAGCCTCGCGTTTCCGAAGTTTGTCGTATTGTTTCAGAACGTTCTTGAACAGCTAGAAGACAATATAAATACAAAGTAACGTATCATTAAAGTAGAACCCATAGCCCATTGATATTGTGAACTGTATTATGACATTCACGAATAGCAAAACCTACGGAAGAAATGTTAGTATGATTAGCCAACATGAGTCCCGAAACCCTGTGAGGCGTTTGAATATAGGGTGACTTGCGAGAGAGAGCAACTTGAATACTGGCCGGACTCCAAGAAATGAAATTGGCAAGCTTCCGCTCGCGAATACGTTGAAGTGATTTGTGAACTTGACCTGGGTCAACCTCCCCCTGAAAGATTTGAAGGATTAGAAGATACGGAATTTAAAGAAATACGGAAACCAAAACATGGGATAATAAATCTCACCTGAATTATATTCAGAATCGAAATATACCGGTGATGAGCACTACGATCGTGAGCTGTAGAAACCATCATATTCTTGGGTTGAAGCAGTCTTCTCATCACATCCAACACAGTTGTCTTCCGGATGGAAGTAGCTTCTTGTTCCGAGCTCAACGGCGTGTAGCCGGTCATCAAGAAGTGGAGCCGTGGAGTAGGAATCAATGGAGAGATCAGTCCAATCAGATCATTGTTCATGTACGACGGATACCGAAGCGTCGCAGTACTCACAGACATTATTGTGGAAACTAAGCTATTGATTTGAGTGAACGTTGGATTTGGAATATGGAGACGATCTGCAGCAATTCGATTCAAAGCCGTATTATCGAGAACAACAACACAATCAGCACTCTGTGTTAATCTCTTTAGCGTGAGCAGCGAATTGTATGGCTGGACAACAACATCGCTACAAATTTCAATTAGAATTCAATTCAAAACAGATTCAATTATAAGAATATTGTTCTTTTCCACCTTCCCTTCGCTTTACCTAATTTCATCTTGATTCGGAAAAACGCTGTAAGTTTGGATCAACTTTTTCGGGAATCGCTCAGTGAGTTTTTCCAAAAGATATGATCCCATTCCGGATCCTGTTCCACCAGCGATTGAATGACAGAGGACAAAACCCTGGACAAAAGTTTAGAATTAGGAATTAGGAGTAAAAGAAAAATCCTAGTTCGTCTTCGACGTCATGCTATGTGGTACCTCCAAACTGTCACTCCCTTCCGCTTCACGGTCAATAATATCAAAGATCTCTTCGTTGAGTCCAGTTCCTCTTCCATAACCAGCAGCCCAGTTGTTACCAGCTCCTCCACCATCTTGAGATAGATAGACGTTTTCCGGATTGTACAACTGGAAAGCAAAAATCAAAGAAACATTGAATTCTTTTCTTTTGCAGGTTTTACTTGGCTGAACTGAATAAGCGAAGCCGAAAGCAGGCAAATTACAAAGGGCCAAATATGTGAATGTGAGACTGTTTTGTGTATATTTTAGCAAGAACCTTGGAATAGCTTGATGTTAGAATAGAGTTGATGACTCTGGGTTCCAGATCAAGTAGAACAGCTCGAGGAATATAGTGTTCGTCATCAGCTTGATAGAAGAACACGTCCTTTCGGTCTACTCCCTCTTTAGCAAACGACTCGAGCGTTCCTTCAGGATTTATCCCATGTTCCAAGCAGAGTCTCTTCCAGAACTCAAATCCAACTAGTCAATATAAATATTTTTCACATTACTTACAGGCATCAACATACATACTACTGACCACCTTACGGTCTGTACAGTAGCTAATATGTTGGAGCTAATATGGACAATTGGTTAATTTGCATACCAGCCGGTAAAAATGGAAATTAAAATTAAAGGAACGTTAAGTTACGTAACGGTAACGTATGTTGAAGTTCGTATTTCGTATCAAAGATTGGAAATTAAACGTTTCTTACTCAGAATTTGACGCTCTCTCCACTGGTTTCACATTTAAAATGAAATCCGTTACACAGAAACACAATTAATCTGGATATAAGGTTCCAGATACAGCTAATTCGTTCCTTATTTCAATGTTCAAATTAATTGTGTTTCAGTGTAACGGATTTCATTTTAGATGACAATGACGCCATTAGAAATAGCGTCTAATTCGGTGTAAGAAACGGTTAATTTCCAATCTTTGATATGGATATGGATGTCGGATGTCAACACACGTAGCTTAACTTTTTTAATTTCAATATTAAGCCGGTTAGTATTCAAACTAACCAACTGTACATTGTCCATAATTAGGACCAACCTCCAATATATATGTATTATTTATATATATCATGTGATGTACATATAAATATAAATGCCCAAAACCTGTACTTACTCTGATTGCCACATTGGCCCAACTGCAGCGTAATCATTTCGCACGGCATCTTGCTTCCGTTTTCTTATTCCTGGGAATGTGCGGGATATTGGATGAGATCTTTGTAATTTGTGACAGTTGTGTTTTGTGTTGTGCTGTTGTGTGGGGACGAGTGCAGGGTTGTAGGTGGTTGAAAAACTCTTCGCCGGGTCAGGCTCACAGTTCAGTTCACCTTTGTTCGTTTCCACCAGTCAGTTCCTCTAATCTTCTCTCCGCTGTCCGCTGTCAAATGTCAACAGGGTCAACTCAACAACTGTGGATTTTGACTTTGCCTCTCCTAATTCTAAAACTGAATAAAACGAACACACCTTTCCTTCCACACACCTTCAGGTCTCCTGTTCCTGAAATTCACTTTGTTGATTTGCTTTTGTTCTTCGAGTTCCCGCGATTTCAGTTCACATCAGAGAAATGGCACGCCCCTTTCCTCCTTCACCAACCAATAAAATCGAATCTCCCACAATTTCTCTATGGTTGATGAAGGTTCAATCAAGTTACCTTGGAGCAGCGCGCCATGGCTTAAATTCAGAAACGATTCAAAGTTTAAGTGAAATAATCATAGTCATTGTTGGTTGACTGTCGTCGTCATCGTCAATCGTCATCGTACTTTGGACTTGTCGCGTGCTTCTTGTATTTTATGCTTGTCCAATAATTTTGACACATGCTTCTAAATTCTAATGCTTGATGCTCTCACTTTGAAATGACAAAACTAGCCGTTAAATCATATATAGCACATTGAAATCCGAGCCCAAAGCGACACAAAACGACAGTACGGACTTTAATAAGTACGGGACTTGAATTGAAAGTACTTTCACGTAGAAAGTATGTTTAAAAAATAGCATAATGTCCCGAGGAAAAGCGAAAAGGGAATTTTGGAAGGAATAAATGAAATTAATAAGTACTTAAGTTGTTTTGAAGCTACAATTAGTCTAATTTAAGAAGGTTAACTTGGGGATGAGGTGTCAGAATCAGCTTGGGCAGAACAGAACCTGTCCTCTCCTACTCGGAGTCATCCAGAGAATGGCCAGACTTCTCCCTTCCTTTCAACTTCTCTAATATCGTATCTAAATCATATCTAATGATAATTATAAACATAAAATTTCTTATTTATCAGAAATTGGCTACAGATTTGCGCATTTGAACCGCAAACTTTTGATTCGAATTACATATTATAAACCAATTTACAAAACCCAAAACCCATACAAGACATTATGATTTCCATTTGCACATTTAATGTATGTAATAGGTACATATTCGTAGGGACAAAATTCTTTGGCTATTGCTATTCGTTCATGATGAAATTCAAATTATTGTTATAACAGCCCCTCATAATTTTGAAAGAAAGAACTACATAATAGTCATTCATAATCAATCTTTGCAATCGAGGCGTACGCGGAGATTCGAGATCCTACCATCTGTCCAATCCGTGGTCAAATCATATCATACATCATACACAGATCGTTGTAGCAATACATATGTACCTCGCAACTCGCAGCAAGTGGCATTAGTGAAAGTGAAGGAACAAGAGGTAAAAGTGAAAGTGAGGATTTGTTAGTGAAAGTAAAAAATTGTAACTTTGAAGTTCCGTGTAGATTTTGAAAAGAAAAGGCCCGAACTCCCGCGCTTCAATATGAACCAAAGTTCACGACAAAAAAAAAAGTTTAGAACGAGAGAGAGGCTAATTTAATTTATGTGTGTGTGGTATGGAGTTTGAAATGAAGGAGTCGCGATAATTAGCGATAAGATAAATGAACTTGTAATAAGTGTGGTGTGGCTCTTGTGGTTC
>JAQFYU010002309.1:0-12228 GCA_034694905.1 Ceratophysella granulata
GATGGATTCTGAGCTTAATTCACGCGAATACTTTACGAACATGGATATATATGTCTCAATTTGTGCACCGATTAAATTTGATTTGAATAACCCTGATTTCGGATTCCATGCAATCTACAAATGGGAATTCTGAGGCTTGTACTACTAATTCTGTTTTTAGGAAATTGACGTTAAAAAAATTGTGTTTGGAAAATTTGCTGGATGAAATGTGAATTTTTCATTTCTGCTCGTCAATTCGTCTAAACCATCGAAGAGAAGGATCATCTTGTCAATATTTTCCAAACCCAAGAGTGTACTCAAAAATTTGATCTTTCAAGCCAACATGGCATGAAAATAGTGATGAGCTTATATAACTAGGAAGTACTTGAGCCTGCGTTGATTCCAGTTGGTCGCAGGTTGTCCAAATCTTCCTACAGATTTCCAGAGCTAAACTTGTTTTTCCCGAACCGCCAGGGCCGACGACGAGTAATGCAGTGAAGAAACTGCCGTTGTCTTGTTTGTCGTAATTTTTCAAATTGGACTCAATCAGTTTTTGAAGACGGATGTCCGTTTGTCCATTCCTCATGTCCGTTCCAATAGGTTCTATAAATATACTTGTTGCTGGTGGGTAGGTTCCATCATCACAGTCTAGGTTTGGAAACATAATTCTTAATTTTCAAAAAAAAATAGATTTAGAAATTGTTTGGTTTTGTATTTCTGGGTTTTGAAAGATCATTTTTAACTTACTTGCTTAGATGATAACGAGATCGTAGGTTGTTGTTGAATGTTCGTATTTCAGGAATGACAGTTGCCAAAATTACGGGTGCAGCAGTCTACAGCTTCAGACGCTCTCTGCCCAATATTGCAAATAGAAAGCTAAGTGGTAGTGTGGATTTCTGCAAGTGAAACCAAATTATACGTTCTACAATTAAAAAGTAAAATTTAAGTTTCTGTTAAATGAAGCAAAACATTTATTTAATTAAAGGCAAGAAATTGAATAATTCAATGTTTTTGTTAACTTCAACATTTTGTTTGAGATTGAGACATGGCTTAAGCTGTGGGCAATGGCTGACTTGGTAACCGGGAAACGGAAATGTTCTTAAATATAAATATCAAATAAACTTAGAATGAATTTTATAGGTGCGAGTCTAAAAAATCCCGAACAAATAAACTACTGACACTATGGGAAACTGTTTCATTGGTTAGAAACAGGAACTGATGAAATACGTTTTAAAAGATTTGCGAAAATAAATTGCAAGAATTAGTATTACTGTGGTCTGAAGGAATAATTCTTTCAAAAACTGGAAATAACTTCAGCCTTTGTCACTGTTTTTGCTAAATATCGCCATTGCCTCAACCTGCTTCGTCATCCTCATGTAAACGAAATTCGCAATATTTTGACAAATCTTAAGAACGATCTTTAATCAGCTTCAAAAATGATATGTAAATGCGAGCCTCTTTTGTCGCCAATTCTTAGTAAATATCACTAGTCTCACGATTATTCGATTGTTTTTTTTATAATGAGGCAATTAACATATCAACTCTGTTTCAATCTGTGCATTTCGATTTTCGATCCGTAGAAAGCAGAAAACCAAGGTACTTAACTTCTAATTTAACTCCTGAAGCTCCACGTCTTGCCAAGCATAGCAAATTCAAGTATAGCGTCAATCATGTTTTGCGTTGGGCTGTCGATGTCGATGGAAAACTTAATTTTTATCGAACGACTTCGTCCTGTAAATCGTCAGAATATTCAAAAGAAAGTCAATCCAATATAATACGAGTACTTCGGTTCAAAACTTACAATCTGTAGTGAAAAACACATCTAAGAATTGGAATATTTACAGAAATACAGAATGGTAAAATGATGTTCAATTTAAAACGGTTCACCCACTCGTGTCCGTCGGTGTGCGAAGTGCCTCTCAAGGCTTTACACTCACTTTGAAGATTTACTTACACAACGTTTAGTTCTGCAGAAAGTCTGTTCCGATTATTTTATTCTTTATCACTTAGTTAGTACTTTATACATACATTAAACTTTTAATCTCACAACAACCAACCCACGCAGTTGATGAATGATTCAGGATCCAGAACAGATCCATTCCAGACACAGATGGATTTGACATTCGACCCCAAATGTGAAACAGTCAGGATAAATATAAAGCTACTGATGAAGAGTCATGTATCTTACATCCTACTTTGTTTGTAGTAAACAAAATGGGGTAGGGCTGCGAACACTACTAGTATTGCGGCGAGTTTCAATGATCACATCACATTACCCTCTTTTTAAACCAGTATCTTTCACTAACGAATAAAAAATACAATTATACAGTTTTATTATGTATATTGAGCCCGATTGCGCAGATGTTAGTAGTATGCGCGTCGAACAGGGTCGAATGAATAATTTTGAGACGATGCAAATATGTGGCTAAATTTAAACCATGATTAAATGACGAGTCATTTTTGGGTATAAAAACAATAATAGAGGTATTCTATCGAACTGTAGCTTATAATATTCCAAATATGTTTTTCATTATAAGGACTGGAAATGGGACGTATTTTTCGATCGCTACGCGTTGACCTTTACAACAGACCAAATGTGAGTTACCCACACCACATGGACCGATTTATTATGAGCCCTGTGCAGATTCTTATTTTTTTACAATTATGTTTTTCTTTGCTTTGCTTTGCATAAGGAAGATGAACAGGAATAGAATTCTTTGTCGTATCCAAAGCATTAGATATTGGATCCCATTCATTCTGCTCATACTCTAGTTCCAGTCCAGATTATGCAAATAGCAAATACGCCGGCCGGCTCAGACCAAATTCAGAATACGCCTTAAGATTTATGTTGGAGCCTATATGTTGCAGACGGACAAAATAGAGTGTCCGGACAATATAGACATCGTTCAACTTATGTTGAACAATTGAGATGGTATCCGGCTAAATTTCGCATTGTCCGGACATTGTGTCTATATCATCCGGATAGTTTCTACTTTGATTTCGATATGAAGTCAATATTTTCCAATAACTGCAGAAACGTTAATAATCATGACTTCTCACGTGGGAAATGCATGGTATGATGGTATGCGAAGCGATTCGATTACTACATTGGAGCAAAATAATTCATCACAGAAACGCGCAGGATGAACATTAACCAAAATCTAAAACAGATGCTTTAAAATATTCTAATTATTTCTGCATAAGTACCTATCTTCCGCGGCGCCTTTGGTGTTTTTATTTTATAGTACCTGCCTTAACTACTTTCGACCTGACCTCCTGATTTGAATTTAGAAATTCGCAAGCATTCCTTTAAGTCAAACTTTATATTTAAACATATTCGTAGTACATCCGTAAAAACACCTGAAACGCTGAAAACCTGAATGCACAAAATTCAAAACAAATCCAAACATTCACCTTTTTTTGAAGTCACCTCATATCACATTCAAAATTCAACCGCATTAAATTGCTGCATCTATTATTGATATAATTTTAGCTGGAATCCGTAATTTTATCTACGAATATTCCTGGCTTGGCCTCATCAATGGACATCTTCACACTGGCCCTGACTATGGGCAAATGCATTGTAATCTACAAATCTATTTCACGTTTCACTTGTGATAATAGAAGCACTTTTTCTCGGTAAAGTTTTTCTCGGTGAAAATTTTTCTCGGTAAAATTTTTATAGGTAACAATATAGATTCTCAAAATAGACGAACCCCTTTGTTTATCATTGTGGTTAATATTTATAATGCTGTCACTTTAAAAATTCAGGTTTTTTGTGACGTACCTGAAGGTAACGCTATTTTATGGAAAATCAGACAAAAATATTCGGACTAACTTTTAAAGTCATGTCATGAGCTATTATATTCTACATATAATTGTAAATTAAGTATTTAAAAAGCCATAAGTATTAAAGCAATTTTAGCTGCTTGTAACATATGGGGCAAAGAATTGTTGCTTGTTGCCTTGCCTCGAGAAAAAGAGTCAGGGGGTCCATCTATTTTGAACCAGCCAGCCTGTACATATACTAGTTCACTAGCTGACCCATTTGTCAGTGATATTATCAATTATCACTGATCTGGACCTTTGTTTTGAATTTACCGAAAACGTACGTAATTAATTAATCACCACGTCTGTTGAGGCCCATCAGAAGATCAAATTGAAAAAAGAAATTCAATAGGCCATATATCCCTGTATTGCCATGACGGTCCAGCCACTGCTTTCTGTAACGTATTTGATCAGATCATCAACATTTTTTATATTTGTAACCCAGAATTAAATAAATTGAATTTTGAAGGATTACGTTGCCAGAAAACTATTCACAGGCATCCTTCTTGTATAAAAAAAGTTGTTGTGAGACAGATAGAACAAAGATACAGCACACACTTTGTCCAAGAGATATTAGAGGATTAGATCGCCTTCCCCAGTAAATACGAACCACTTCTGTGTATAAAATTCTTTTTGTAGGGGTATATGCTATTGCTATGGTTCGTATTAATGTACCAGAGGCACCGTTCCAAATCACAATCAAGTTGAGCATGAGCAAATGCATGGATGCATTGGGGTATCTGAACTCATTCCACCTGGTTGCATATTTGCAACAAGACAGAATTGCAACACTTTCAATAAATCTGCTGAATTCAGGAGAAACGCCAGCACATTCAGCTAACACTGTTTGAACAGATAGTGACTACACCTTCGACATATCAACGTATATATTTTCGTATATTCTGTACCTTTCCGGTGACCTTTGAATCGAGCAAGCAATAATCAACTTTTGTTTAAAATGGGAGTAAGAATTGATTTTGATATTCTTCGTTTTTAATTTTTTACTCGAATACTTTACTCAATTAATTAATTTTGGCTCTTTTACTTTTTGTTCATAGAACTGCTGCCAAAGACTATTTTCAAAACCGGCATCGGATCAAGAAATCGAAGAGAGCACTCCTTTCAATTTAGACAGATTCCCAATGAGCCCAGAAACTTTCCATGTGACGCTGATGAGAACAAATATTCACAGCTATCTTGTGTTCAATGTGTACGAGGAAAGAACGGATCCCGTATCCGGGTCCCAAAACCTTCACCGAGTTGTTAAACTCGCTGAATTTGTACCAGCAACTAATTTGGAATGTGTCATTGGAAGAGGAAAAATAAATGTCCAAGTTCTGGAAGAGGATACTCCAAAATTACAAGAATACCTGGACAAGTACGAGCAATATCCGACATTCACTGTGCGGATGTATAAGCTACCTGAAATTATTCGCAACCCTCCGAGGAATGATGCTCCAGCTCCTGTTTATGTGGTAGTCGGAGACTCGTCCAATCATTCTTCAAATGCTGGAAATACTAAGAAGGGCCAAACACATAATTGTATCAGTTGGTGTGAAGAGATCTTAAAGGAAATGGACATTATTCTACAGAGCACCGACAAACTTCGTCCAGTGAAAGTTCCGGCTTCCATTATTTGGAACGCAAGAAGGCAGCAAGCAGCATGAAGGTATTACCTATTTAGTTTTGTGCAAATCGAAGAAAAATAGACAATTGCTTGCAAGCTTTGTCAAAGATTTTCTTCTAACAGTTTGTTAAATCGTAAATAATTATAAATTACATTTCCAATGTATGATCTAATTTTAGGGGCCAATTTCTCGAAAATATTTATATTCTCTTACTTCAAAACAGTTTGCATATTTAAATGGTGATGTTTCCAACTAGGTAGGCAGACTATCTAAACTTATTGTTGAATCTTAGTTCAAGCCACTCAAAATGCTTAAAATGCTTGTCAATTAATTTGTTGATTTTTGAGAGTTTTGCCTACCATTACCAATAATCGTTGACCATGTTTATAAATACCACTAACCAACAACCAACGGCTTTCTGTGCATCTACGATCCTTCCATCAAGCCGTTCAGCTCCTTGTGCTGACGACATGCCTCCATTAAAAAAATTGTTTTAAATTCTGATAACAAGAATTTCGAAAAATTCGATTCCAATTACCGGTATCCAAATAAAATATGGTTTATGAGTTCACGGATAACTCCTAAATCTTAGTACAGTAAATATGTATGTATATAATTCTAAAGTGCATGTATTGAAAACATGAATAAGAATAGCGATTAAACTAGCTTCGAGTTTATGATCTTAAGTGAGTGATGAATCTTTAGTAATTCCTTGGAACGAATAAAGCATAGCTAAAATTTAGCTTTCTTCTAAATTTCTATTATCGGCAGTACAATTAACAAAATTACAAATACTGTAGTTCCGATCCGATTCATGAGTCTTGAACAAATTCAGCGTTTTCTTGTAATCTCCTTTAAACAACATCACAGCAAACTATATATAAGTATGTACTATCATTTTGAATGCCTCTGTATATTATTTATTTGTATTATAACAAAAATATATTTAAAACTCGGAATTTAGCTTAATCCACATATCCTATCATACAAATTCTTGACTATGTTCTAATTGGCTCAATAGTTTCGAGTACTTCCACGGATTCATGCACTAGTATGATGTCATTGGCCAGGTTATTTCCATTCGTCACTTTGGTCACAACACGATAGCCCTTTTCGCCCATAAATCGCTCTATCTCACTCATCCCTTCCCCTTCTGCGCCATGAATGTACTCGACGGACAGGACCTAGAAAGTGAATAATTTCCATAAATAGATTATCCACATAAGCTAGATAGTAAATTAATTACCAAACAAGATCTGATACGTTCTATCTATGAAGTCATGGCGCAAGCTACTGCTACTTGGACTTATCCGAATTCTGTCATGGTGGTCTTCCTGGTTCAAATATAAAGGTTTGCAAGCGTGCGTAAGCGCCGTGCGATTGCCGATAACGTTGAAAATTACAAGCTCTTGTGAGTATTAGTTAGATGAACTTTGGATGTACAAAATTGCATCATGCTTTCGTTTTCTATCGGTTGTGTTTGTGCTCTTTTCCGAAATGATAGCCATTTAAGACATCATCTTGAGTTACCAAGAAACAAGCCTGATTTCATTTAAGAAGGTTCAACTTTATGTAAATAATGCGTAACTGGTCCAAAGTGAAAATTAAGCATGTATATTCTGAGCTGTTTTGAAACGATTGTAAATTGAGAATCGGAAAATTCAACATTTTTAACGCAATTTAAGAATCACGATTTTCAACTAATTTGCAGGGCTGATAAAAAGGGAAATGAAGAATTTAGGAACGCAGCTTAGTTTAGATTGGAAAGAATTATAAAATCAGCCTGACGCCTGACGAAAGCTTGCGACCAAGGAGATGCATAGGTCGTTCACGACGACCCACTAGCCCAGGGACCAGACGTTGCATAGCTGTAAATACATTACATAATTAATTACATAATTGATGGGCGCGGTTTCAAATGAAACAAATTACCTACTGAATATTGAACAGTCAATCAGCGTTATTTCGTAAAACGTATTTGTACCTTGATTTTCAATTTATGAAACGGAATTGTTTGAAGCACTTGGTACTCGTGTCCCTCCACGTCCAGGCTGAAGTAGTCCACTTGTGTCACGTTCATTGCCGACAGAAGAGAAAACAAAGGAAAGCACTGTACACGGACTTCGTTCTCACTTTCACTAGTCCCATTCCCGTCAATTGAGTCCTGAGATATCTTCCCCACATTGAAGTCTTGCTTGAAGAGTACCTGCAAGGAATCGAGTAATAAATTATATTATTTCACATTTAAAAAAATAGTATTGGCACGGCCTTTGCTGTTTCGGCTAAATGGCTAAATTACAAATATTTGAAAACACGTGAGAATGCATGGTAGACAAAATTATATTTTAAATCTTAAACCACCTTCAAAATATTAAACTTACTTGGTGTGGATAAGGTTTTGTAGCAAGACATGCATTGGCAAGCCAAGCTTTTCTGTTCTTCTGCTGAAGTGCTTCAAAATTCTTGGGATCTCCTTCTACCAACAACCCCTAGAATATTTTTTAAAATCAGCCAAAACGGAATTAATTAGGCATGGTTTGGATGATGCATGTGTTTATATTGTCCTATTTTAAAGATTCAGTAATTTAAAAAATATTGAACACACTTTCCATCCAAAATTCTTTTCTAAATCCAAAGTGTTTGAACGAGTTTCCCCATCCAGAGCGCCGCATTCCACAAAGAATCCGTTTTCCTGCAAAAACACAAAATGACACTCAACCCAAAATTCTCGGAAATTTTGAAAACCAATAGATTGAAATTTGCTTACCATATTTTTCAAGATTCTTTTGACCACAGAAGATTGACCCATGGACGGATCCACATTGGGTGCCGCTAGGTTGTATTCTTCCTTCGACGGTGGAAACAGATAGTTATTGTTTCGGATGTAACTTAGAATCCCGGCATGATCTTGTGGCAAAGGACCCTTGACAATGTCTTCTATCAATGCAGTGGGAGCTGGTGGCAGCTCGAATCCTTTAACTACTTTAAGGAACAAAATAAATTAATTTGCAATTTACGGGGTTTTTCATAAAAGAGAAAATACAAAAAATGTAATTGGAATTACAAGTATTGAAGTCAAAAATCGAATTTTCAATTTAACATCAACTCACTATGCAATTTCAAAATCGCAACTTGCAAAACTCAATCGCACGTTAAAATGGATATGATTGTTTATCGATGTCACCGTGTATTTAACAAGATAGTAGGTCACATTGGCGAAAATCTGTTGGCACAACTAGTGTTGACTTTTCGCCCGTTTTTTGCCATTCCCGAAAAACTCCAGATCCAATTAAAAGCTGTTTGTCTTCAACCCAAGGATTTAAAAACTATCAACCTCAGTTTGCCATTTTAATTTGATTAAGCCAATCATTTAATTTTTTATCTTGCTAATATTATGCCTAACTCAACCTTCGTTTCGGTTTACAAAAAAAATAACAAGAGAAGTTATTTGCCATTTAAGAAAAATGTTTTTTTTTTTACCAAAACACCCTTTAACCTATCGGAGCCATTTTCAAAATGTTCGCCAATTGTACATTTGTCAATTCACTTTTAGCTTTACATGTTAAAGTCCTAGATTTCATGAAAAGTTGAACCTTTGAATTGTTGAATTGTTTTGAATTATTTGTGAAAATTGCAACTGCATCATTTTGGAACTAATTGCCCCCGTGTTTATAAATTGCAAAATATTGAAAAAGTCTTACTGCTAATTCCAATTTGCATTTCAATTCCAAATTGTGTAATTTTAATTACAACAATTACGCTAATATTCTTCATTTGCTTTTTGTGCATTCAACTTACAACTTACATTGAATTTGCATTTGGTCCAGAAGAGCTGGTGTGATCCGATGATAGGGCGAACTTATCACTACCTCATTGAACTTTCCATTTCTATTAAGAGCTAGGAATGTCAAGGAAGTGCCAATTATGACCAGAAGTATCAAAATCACAGGAGAGGGTCGCTTAATTGTCATGGTCAAAAAATGTCTAGAAAGTAGCAAAAGGCGGTTCCAGGTTGAATTTGATCTTGTAACAGCTACTTATTATTAGTCAACGCACCACTAGTTTCACCGAAATATTACGTACCGAATCAATTGAAATTTTTCTGTGCAAAAAATGTTGAAGTGGATTAATTTGTCAAAAGCCTAAACGTAGGAGATTATGGGTTTTATACGTAAAATTCATCATGATAAATGATAACGTGAACTGGCCGACAGGTGGCTAAGCTTCCCAGACTTTTAGAACTGAACAATTTCAAAGAAACCAACAGTGCTTAGTTTTACTGGATCACAAATCATAAGAGTTGTGTTAGTTCAGGGCTAAATCTAGTGGTATAGTGATGACGATGCAGACTAGTGGACAAAAACGAAATGTCTCCTGATATGAATGAGGTGTGGGTGGTATCTATAATCACGTCCACGTCTACCACCCTGTCGCGTCGCCCGTCGGCAAATAAAAGATTTTAGTTATTGTATCACGGATATTTGGAGAACAGAGTGAAATCAATAGCCGCCACTTTCGGTACATTGCACAAAAAAGTTGGCAACTCCTAATCACATTCACCAGATTAGCTGTTTAAATAGTTCTTTCCATAGAGTACCCGACTCAGGCGTTGTGCTGAGTTAAATATTTCTGAATTCCATTTACACCGGGTTTAGCTGAATTGAAACCCGAATCAATACAATGCTTTGTGATGTTTTTGTGATGTTATAGAGAATTTATAATAATTTTAACAATAAAATATAATAAGAAAACCTCTTAAATCCAAACTAGGACACGAAATAGCCTTTTATCGGTGTGTGAAAGTGTTCCTGACATTTTGAACTTGCAATGAATATTTAATTTTTTAAATCATCAATCTCCACGAATCAATCTGTTTTTAATTTTAATCTTTTATGGCTACTAAATATTTTCTTTGTGAAATTGAAAATGGTTGAAATCAAGAATTAATATTATACACAGTAGTTTCGGCGCATGTCACTGCAACACCATTATTCTATTGTTACCAAGACATTTTGCAGCATGAAAAAATTCTTATTGAGAAGAACATTGAATATCTCTTAAACTGTTTGACCTACGATTTCGGGGTTAAGTTTTTTGAGATCCCAATTAAATTTCGATCCAATACTACAGCTGTGACCTGTTGTACATAGGGCAAGAGATTAAAATGATATTGTGAATTCGAAAAAGTGCAAAAAATAGTTTTTTTGTCCTTTAGGATCGTAAGTATTGTTTTCGCCTAATGCTTAGACGCAATATAATTTAATTTGTCGATTTTTGACGCCCCTCTGGGTATTCTACGTTAAGCGGTTTGGCCAGGAGGCCGAGCGGACTATTTCAGACTTTGTGTCAGACGAATTAAATAATACCAAAAATGTAGATTTTATTTTTTAAACAAAATAAAAATCGCAAATGCAGTCGGAGCCTTCTGATACCCTTGTCGTTCATGCATTTATGAATACCAGCGCACAAATAAAATTTTATTAGTTGAGGATTTAACGTTGTGTATCGTTATTTTTTATTATCAATAATTTTTCTCGTACTTTTATTTTTGCATAATTTAGCGGTTGCTCAATGCGTATGCGCATTTCACATTTTTTGTGCACATTTGTCCGGTATCCATTATCACTGCAAAAATGATAATATACTATATTAAAGATTCCAATATTCCTATATTAAATTGTGATTCAGCCCACTATTTGTAATTTGTAATTGTTAATTTCAAATTTTGTAAATTAATTAATTTTCTAATTTAAGTACACGATAATTAAAACTTAAAAATTATTGCTATAACTTAATTAAAAGTGATATTTGCGACTTTTGATTTACATGTAATTTCAAATTAAATTTAAGAGTAATTTGCCCAGCCTTGTTCGTTCTTCGAATTTTTCCTATTTGAGATTTCCCCTTATTTACGTATTATATTCCGCGTTGCAGCACTAAACTGAACCGCAACAACTTTAAAAATCACTCGCGTCCGCATAACTTTTCCATTTTTAGCTCATGTATAGTGTATAGCCATCGATGTGACTATGTCTTTTAACAATGCTTGTTTTATGTAGTGTATGGAGCAGAAAGTCTGCTGTGGAACGGATTTGGCAGATAAACCTTATGCACAATTTCACTATTACAGAACAAATTGACGCAAGCAATAAAAACTGTCAAATCTTAAACTACTTTCATAACTTAGAGCGAGGGAGTGTGGCATAATTTACGTTCGAGCTTTACGAGTACCAGACTTGAAACCTGGATTTCCTTGCCTACGCCATAAATTCCATTTTAATAATATCACCCACTACTACTCTTGAGCTGATGACTCAGCCTGGGTAGAACTCAATCTGGGATCAAAGGTCAAATCCACTTGAAGTTCAAATTGACACAAAATTCGAATTAAGCTTCAATACAAACGTTCTTCAAGACTTTCACTCTTGTTGTGGTGTACGTGTACAACATTTGAGCGTGTACTTGTTGCTTAAACATAAGAAAGGCACTGCATTATCATAATTTGCATTATTTGCGAATATCTTCAACATTCCTCTTATGCTGCTTTTGACGGTTGTAAAGCACTTGAAATTGCCTTCAGACCTATGGTATTTACAAGCATACTGTGTACTTCTGATAATTTTGAACGAATATCGTAATTGCATTGCGCGAATGCTGACACCGGGACGGAGGTGCGTGTTAACACGCGAATCCGTTTCTTATCAATAAGGCCCGGCCAATATGCACTAAAAAAACCTCAATATATGCGCATATATATGCACTAAAAACCCTCAAAATATACGCATATATGCAC
>JAQFYU010002310.1:0-12222 GCA_034694905.1 Ceratophysella granulata
TCAGTTCAATCCGCACAACGCCCAAAACCACCCAAAATCAGCCAAAATCGGCCATATCCGGGAAGGTCCTTTCAAAAATATTCTCAGTTTGATTCTAATTCATTGCTTTTCATATATTTTGCTCTATGACCTTTGCTGGTCAGATTTTATTTCAAACTTTGATGTTTTCGAAATTTAAATGTGTATGGTTGCGTAAAACTGGTTTCGCTGCATGTTTGAGTTCATATTGACATTTTTTATGCAGACTAACCTTATTATAATAATGTGTCATTCTTCAATGACAGCGGGTATGTGATAAATGCTTTGCTTATGAATGGAAAGGACACTTAATTCAAGCACTCATGTACGTCAATTGGTCCGTCGCAGCGCAGCTTACAGGCTCTAACCAGTTGACATATTACTGATACCATATGTAAATTAGCAACAAACAGCTTGACATAATTATGATCTTTTATTAATATCACACATCATCATTCTGATTAAGTTTACTACGGAAGGAAAGCAGGTTATTTTACAGTCAATGGAGACGATTTGTAATCCATATCTTTCTTTCTCCTCGAGTAAGCACAAAGCAGAATTGTGTAGGAATATCCGCTTGTTTGAGTGGGAGTTAACTCACTACAGTCTCTGATTTGGAACTGGACTTGGCTTGGGCGTAAACAGTGGCGAAGCTGATTTATGACACTGACTTATTGTATTTACTCCAAGTCATCCTGCTTGTTACACAATGCTAACTTAATTTTGATTCAATTTTATCTCAGTTTCTGCTCGTAAATCTCATTAACACACTCTTCCTTCTTTCCTACGAGAAATCCACTCAATTCCTCAAAAATCTGCTCACGCACAGAAAAAAAGCTGAACGGACTGAACATTTATATGCTGGTGTATGTCAATAGTTTTGAATTCAGTAATTTTGTAATTACTAAATACCGGTTTTTGGTCTGATCCCTTTCTTAGTATTTATAATATTTATCATATTTTATGACGACAGTAATTTGGAACCTGCACATGCATCCAATTGCACAATCCAGGATTCCATATAAATTTCGACTTTAATTTGAGAACTCGTCGAGATGGTAACGAACTCTAGAAATATTTAGAATAAATTGGCATGACTTGCTCAGGGAGGAGGGAGTGCATACGAAATTGCACTATTGTTCTAAGTGCATTGAAAACAGTTTGAATTGGAATTTTGTTTCCAGAAATTGTGAATTTCGGCCTGTCCACCTGTGAGGGGGTCCATATGGGGCGTAGCAAAGGGACGTGACGAGTGGAAGCCGTCCTCCTTTCGAGTAGGTCCATGAACAAGTAGTATTAGCCATGCGAATGACGGAGAAGATGGGCTGAGCCAGAAAATGATACGAGTTGCCTGTTGCCATTGCCAGCGAGCCAGTTTTCTGTGCAAAAATCCTAACCCATCCAAGGATGGGAGAGAGGTAGTTTGGTTTTTTTTTTTTTTGCCTTTTTCGCAAAAATCAGGCTCGTCAACAGGGGAAGAGTTGGGGAGTTTGAGAGTTTAGATATGCGTATCGGGTTTTGCAATTTGCCTCACTATACACGACCAGCACTTGGGATTCGTTCGCAGTTAAGGGTTGACCTTCGTTGCGGGAGTGTATCCTCAATATTCGCTCTTCCCTCTAGAACAAACAGCCGACTAGCAGAGCAGTAGCAGCTCAGTACATGCCGAGTCCTAGACGAGGCTTCTACTTCAGCCTAGCACTACATAGTTCCTCCAGTCCACAAACACTAACTCACATCTCGCTTATTAACCAGCGTCTTCCAGCCCAGCCTCAACTAAACACAGAGTTCCAGGACCATGCAACACAGCTGAACCTTTGGAAATCCGATTTAACAAAAATTTGTGTACAGGACCATTCCCAGGTCCACAATTCCTTATGTTCTCTGCGGACTATTATTACTAAAAGACACAAGGTGTGAATTGTAACTGTTGGGAATTGGGAATCCCCCTTGAGTACTTTCTCCGTGTTGAGTCAGAAGAAACTATGGACATGGACAGACAATTTTATCTGGACTACCCGTACTCGGGTGAATATGACCACTTGCCAGTCAGGTAAAAATTTGAATTTCTCAAATTTCTCCTTTTATGCCCAGCATCAGCTTTCACTATGCCTGGGTTCAGAGCCTGTCGGCTCTTTCCCAGTGTCTCTACATACATAATCTTAACCCAGGCCTTGAGACCAGACCAGACCAACCATCATGCCATGCCCATACATAACATTGGAGCTTTTCTCAGATTTTTGGCACAGAAATCACTTTTCCTTCTGTTATGCTCCCCGTCGTCTACTCAGGATCACGTACATAGTATGATAGTATTGTGGTGGAGGGTGGAGCATATTTTGAGCAACCTGCATATGTACACCTGTGTATTGCCTTTTCGTTTGGCTTGGGAGCACTGGGCATCACCAGTCTCAGACCAAACGTAGCCCTTGGTTTGTTTTCCACCTTTTGACTTTGGCATAGGTCGTGTCTTCTTTTTTTTTCTCTTCTCCTTTCGCCCTTCTTTCTCTCCACAAGTGTTCCATACAAACCGAGTCCAACCTCCCGACTCATGAATGCAAAATCCCTTCAAACTCCCCATTTGCACTTTGGACATCGTGGAACTCCTGAGGCAGGAAGTCAAGCTAAGAGCAGAACGCATTATCAGAACATGTATTTTACTACAGTTGAAAAATACCACCTGCAAACTCGGATTCACTCAGCTGTAATCCCACTGGCTCATCATTCGTCATGCTTCTGAATTCCGAACAGAGATGGGCAGAAGCTTTTGATTTTAAAAATAGGATTGTAAATTAAATTAACTTAAATATATTTAAATCATGTTTTTCGACTCTAAAATTGTTTTAGTTTTGATTTTGATAAAGGTGCTTGATTTTTTAAGTTGATTTTGACTAATTTACAAAACATAATTTTGGATTTTAAATACTATATTTTTAAAAAGAACCTGATTTAACCGTAAATACATGTAGAATTGCAAACTTTAAATCATCTAAATCCTTTGATTTGGAGTTTGCGATTTTGATCTGATTAAAAATGTAATTTTGACTATGATTTCATGAATACAAACTATAATGACTTCGGCCCATGATTATGGTCTCCAGCTTTTGCCCATCTCTGTTTCTTTCAGAGGAGTTGAAATCTCGGGCATATTTGGGATATTTTGGTGAACAACCCTCCATTATTGCAGCTTTATCTACCTCAACCAAACCAACGTGAACCTAGGCCTCTTCCGCTGGATTGGCTTGTTCACTTCCAATCAATTTTCTGTGGTTTTACTTGCCCATAATAAAATACGTCCTCCATCAGTAAAGTGCAGAGGAGCTAAATTTGTTATGAGGAATTCTAGACATTGACATGCCAAAACAGACTTTGGCTTGTCACTTCTAATCGAGAAAGAAGAATATGAAAAAAGGTGATAGGGTGAATAGTACGAGTCCTCCCTTTGTTGATACTGCCCAAACTGGGTTAGGAAAATGGGAAGGCTTTCTACGTATCAATATTTCAGGGCAGTATAAATATTAAGTGAGATACTTTGCTTGTTTTCTTGTTCTGAATACGTGTAGCTACCGTTAGTTCACTGATAGAATGAAAGAACAAGAATAGGTCAAACTATTCCCAATATCTGTCTTTTAATTCAGTCCAATCGATGACTGTCACAGGAATTCAACTTTCTGAATACCTCTTTGGACCAGGTATAATTCTGTTGGTTGAACCGGTAATGTAAATTGGGCCGAACGTCTGACCCGCTTCTCGACTTTGAGGCTCGAATTTCGAATTTCGAATTAAAATAGAAGCACAGGTAAAGTTCAATTTTCAATTCAATTTGACAAATAATATAAATAGCATTCAAAACCACCAGAACCAGCATAACAAAAGACGTGTCACACATGGCGGCGAGTTTTCATGCGGCCTTTTCACTAAACTACTTAATTGGTGACATGTCCTTTTTCATATGGAATTCGGTATCCATATGATTTACCGGTAGGCTTATGGAAACGGATTTCTGTCAGTCAACACCTACACGGTGACTGTGTTTGTGAAAGCGTCTTCCAATTGTTTGCTCCAGACATACTTTACTTAATGTCAGGGTGAAGGGTGGATGAGCCTGATTAAAGGAATATGGATTTTTTTTCTGGAATTTCCAAGAAACATTTCTATTATTAATTATTATCACTGGAATGGACATCTAACGCCGCCTGACAGGACAGCAGCACTACAGAAATTCTAAGACTTTTAATGCACGGAATGGCGTTAATGGACTTGCTTGTCAGTTTCGGTCTGGTCAGCCGTTTCCAAGACGATGAAATATGAACTTGAAAGACCATCTTTCAAAATGCATGTTTCCGACTATATGGTTGCATGTTAAAATAAGACAAATTTGTTATATTGTATTTGGGTGCTTTGCATTGGCAAGCTCGATGTGACATTATGTAATCCTGACTGGAGAAAGTTTAGGCATAAGTATTCGACATTTTCGGATAGAATTTTGGAAAATGAAATAGATGTTGTGGATTAGAATTCCGGCAGTTTAGCTGACTAAAATTTTTATTCCTCTGGCTTCATGGCAATATTTGTCAATTTGAGTCCCAGAAATTTTCAGCTAAAAATTGCGATAAAGAGTGAAGCAGATCCTCATCGATTAAAACATAAAATGCTGTCTCTCTGAGTTTAAAATGACCAGTGAACAATTGAACTAATGTTATGCTCCCAAAAAAGTCTAGAATATAATTGTATGTCCAGTAGTGCATGAATAAGAAACGATCGAATCTGCGCATCGTAATTCCTCATTGACAGTGAGACAAATGGCAAATTACATTTTGATTTCACAAATGAACAAAGATATTTCACTTTTATTCCACGTTTCAACAATTGATTTGGGCGAAACTCCGAGTTTCTCAATTAAGTCTTAAGCTTGTGTGATAAATGCAGGAGATTTTCCCATTTTGTGTGGAACGGTTTTATTTATGTCTTGCCCATAAAAGAATTTGTAAGTGTTTAATATGTAAAACACAGATTCAGATTTTTAAAACTAGTGGACCCATATTCTGGAAAATAATAGATCTTATGTCGTAGCAGGAAGCGTTACCCGGAACAAGCACTGAATTCAGATCCAGTATAAAAAAGATCTGGGGAAACAATTTGCATAAGCTATTTAGAACTCAATCGCTGAATTTGCATAATGAGGCGTGATGGGATAGGCCTTTGAATTGAATATTATCTAACACAACGGCATCAGGGAAATTACCTAACAACTTGTTGTCATCTGACGCATCTTGCACTGCACAGATCTGTAAATCCTGATCAACCGCAAAAGTAATATTAGAATTGTCCATGTTTCATAGTAACCATTCTCATTAATCAAATAACACTGACCAAGAAGTAGACCTTCATCGTTTAATCCTTAGGAAAGGATCGTGCAGTCAGACAAACAAACGAATATGCTTCATTAAAATGAATGGAATTAGGTAATTTAGGTTTACTTTTACATATGTTATCCATCCACTGTATGCTATGTATACATTGTCGTTACGTGGTTGATTTATATAAACTATTTGCTTAAGGGGAATACGTAAATCCAAAATCAGTTTTGTCGTTTATTCTCCGACACTAAGGACCGCAACTAAACCAACAACAGGTTGACATTAGTTGGTTTTGCAAGGTTTAAATGGATGAATTGACGATTCTTGTCGGTTCCAAATCAATGGTAGTGAGATTTGGAATAACTTTTCCTTTGCAGTTGCTATATAAGTGTCGAAAACTGTAAAGAATATCCGAATTTAAAAAATGAAAAATAGAAGCGGAGATTAAATCCATGCATTATTGCTTGTTTTTGTTCTGACGTAAAACGGTAAATCTGTGGATTCGCAAGAATGTGTGTACTATTACTATGGCTCGCTCGAGTATGCGTCACATCGACTGGATTTGAAATGTTGTGATTTGTGATCAGCGATTAGGAACAATGATGAGCGTGTTACTTTTTAGGTACTTCGTCCAACCTGATCTACTCAGAATTCTGGAGACAGAAATTGTGTTTGTTGAAAGGGCTTGCCATTTATTTGGCATGCATATATAACATATGCCTAGTACAAGTTATGACGTAAAGTTGTGACGTAGCTTTATGTTTGCAAAGATCGGAGAACATGACTTTACATGGCTTCATCTGCATTTAAATTTAGTATTGTAGTTGTAGTTGCCATAAATATCCCTGGTAGCCTCCAGCTATTATCCTGTACATCCAAACTATGTATCTTTCAATTTACCTGTTCTAAAATACCTGTACTCTACCTTCTGTCAGAACTGGAATAATTATAGGATATTATTCCCAGGAAAAAAGAAATGAGGCTTGGTTCTACTCAATAATAATAATGACCTGACGCACGCAAGTTTGTTTGGAGTGAGGATCTCATGAAGCAATTCCTTTCGAAGGATGATGTAAACCCAACGGCATGCTATACTGTATATTGCCTCCAGCGTTGCCTCCAATATTTTTTTTCTATTTTCGCACTCCTTAAGTTCGATTTAATTTATTTAATTCATACAAAAACGATGAATGCATCATCCAAAATTAATCTAGCATAAACATGTTGATGGGAGGTAACAAGGACAAGGGGAATTTTAATAAGGCGACAATTGGAGGCGAATATTTATGCAGCGAGGTTTGTATTCAACGCTGGAGCCAACGTAGCCTAGCATGACGTTTGGTTTACCTCAACCCATTACTTGCACTAAGTCATGAAACACTGCAGGCTTAATGAGTAACACTATTACTAAAGTACTACCTTCATGTTTGTTTAATTTAATTATGGAGCAGCGGTTATACAATTTGATTTTCCAAACGTTTGAAGTTTGAACAAACGAGTACATAAGAGGCTATTATATCGATTTACCACCGGTCCAATTTTCTCAAATTGGATTGAACCCCGTTTCAGGTTTCAGAAATAGTGAGAACTTCCAATTTTAAAACAGATTCCGTGTTTTCTCCGTTAAGGCAATTAAGACAATATGGTGAGAATGGAGAATACATTGTGTGGACAGATACTCGTTTAGGACTTAATTGATTGGTTGTTGAGTGGCATGAAGATGGAGTGACAGAGGGAAGATGGGCATAATGGGATATCCACGTATATCTTTCGACCTTGAGTGGACTGTACAATTAGTAAACCTGACTCTAGGCTGAGAGCTTAGTTACAGCGTACTACGACTAGCCGCAACTATGTATGTATGTGTGTAATATTGTCAAGTAGATACTACTGTTACATAATTCAGTTTCTAGCAGAGACAACTTAGATCTATTTAGTGGTGTCACATGAAAACCAAGTGGTGAGGTGAGCCTCATCTTTAAAGTCCGTTTGGAGCAGGTCGACGGACATGAGTTGGCGGTAATGGGCCTCAATGATTGGTCCTTTATTATTTGGATTGGGCTAAAGATTTATTTACATTTGAATATTCCGTTTGTACTTGAATGTCCTCAACCTACAGAATTTCGGAGTAGTTTCAAAGTCCGAACAAAAGGCGTCCTTCAAAAGTTTTTCTTCCAGAATTTTGCTTTTGTACAGATTGAAGATGGAATGAGTTTCGAGTTTTATTTAATTTGCTTGAGTAGGACGCTCACATATGAAGTGGGACCTGTGTGCGCGGCTGCTGTGTATATTTTTAGTATGAGGCAAATGACTACATTCAAGTACAAGTGGAAGTTGGGTGATAAGGAGTTGAGTAATAGGAATTATGCATATACGTACTATGTATGTACGACCCATAACCAACCTCATCATTCTTTTATCAGACGTCCATGCTAATAATTAAACCATCGCCTGGGTGTCTTTGTTCGAACCTGTTCACAATATACATAAATACGAGGGTTGTTCCCCTAATTTTTAGCACTGTTTGATACATTAAATCTCTGTTAAGGATGAATGAATTGGGCTGAAACTTTTCACCATAGCACAGATTGGCAATTTCATATAAATTGAATTGCAGCTAAATAAAACAGTGCAAAAATACCCTTCAGGACAGTTTATACTTCAAATCAAGTCTGAATGTGTGTAAGTATTTTGTTTTTCAGAACAATTTTATTTATTGGTTTTCCTAATTAATTTCTCTTTTTTATTACCTGATGCGTTTCTTTGAATGCTTCCATAAATTTTAGAGTACTTATGCTTAAATTTTCATGAATTTGAAACATCGTCATTGCAACCATCGTTTGCTAAATAAAATACTGCGCCGTAGCGCTTGGTAACATCTCTTAAAATTTCCATAAAAATATAGCTCCGAAATTTGGAAATTTTCAAAAATTCCATAGCAAACTTGATTTTCAACTAAAATTGTAAAACATGCCCTGTGGCAATTTTGCCCAGATTTTTTGCTATAACTTAATTTAGATATTTTATTACTATATCTTTACCTGTGGTGAAAGTTTGAACCAATTCATTTACACCTCACCAGAGCTATAATTTTTCAATCAGCGCATCGAATGAGGAACGACCCTCGTATTTACGAGCAGCAGGAGCAATTCCTGCTCCACATGCATGATGGCAATATTAATAAACAGCTTGTTCCATGATATTGTTTTTCAAGCAGACCAAGAAGGTAGTGAATATTTGCAAATACCTATTGAACAACGAAGCTGCATATCCTGAGAGAAGAAACTACTATTTATATTTACACATGTAAAATGAAATACGATCCAGTTCTACTAATTAAACTCGTGGTCTTGGCGTTTGCGTACTGCTGCTCCTGGAGATAATCCAGAATCCAGCATTGAGTTGTATTTTCCTTTGCGGTATGCGATTAGCTATGGAAAATATTGACGAGGACGATGACGATGGAAAATGAATGTATAAATAAATGGAAGTGAAGCTCCTAGCTAAATTCTATGTACATTTTGGAAATTGCAAAAGTACAGTACACGGTTGGAGATCTTCTTCCGTAACTTCTAAATCTATTAGTGTAGTGTATTCCTAATCAAGAAAAAGGCGTTTTAAGAGGCAATAATAATCAGAGAAATGACAGGCTAATAGGCATGAAGAAAAGGAACACAAATATTATGTACCATAAATGACAAACACTCAGCTTGCGCTTGCTTGCAATGAGGAAGGTTCGGTCTTCATCTTCTGCCGTAGTTTATATGTGAAGAGGCGGGGCTTGTGATGTAATCAGGAAGGAAGCAACTAAATAACCTTCCACAACGTCTTATTTTGTGGCCAACGTTAATATTTAAAGTCCTCACAACTTGTGATACTTGGGTCTGCCTCAGTTGCCAAAAACCTGAAGCTGAAACTAATGACTGATTGTAATTTAATTAGTGAACCCAGTTCCTCACGCTATCTTTTCTGTTCATGTCTCAAATTCTTAGTAAAATTCTGTTCTTATTTTACGAATACTGGACTGAATGAGGAATAATCCTCTGTATTCTGTGCTCGTTGGAGCAGCGAGTCAGAAATTCAAGTCGGCGATCTCCTGATAAAAAATTGTTATGATTCAAAGTTAACAGGAGCGAGTTGGATCAAAACGGGGAATCAAAAGGTACGGTTTCAAGGTGAACCAGGTCTGTAAGGTAGAATAGTGGTCTCGATTAGGCCAGAGGATAGTTGAATACTTATTCTTCCCTCAACATTATTCTAGTCAAGATTCCAAATGTGGAATTCCAAATTCCAACCCTTTCTCATAACAAGGAGTAATTGAAGTTTGAAGGAAACTAGTCTTCCTCCTGCACGGAGGAAGAAAAGCTTTCTACGCTCACTGACTGTTCTTCTCTTAAGAAAAGTTCGTTTTGAGCAAGTTTTAGTCTGCAGCATATAGACTATTTGGATATGAAAAATTCAGAAGGGAGCTCAATGTTGGCAAGGTTAGTGCTCGTGACGGACGAGAGCTTGAGTAATTTCCGAACTGACCTATACCATGTAGTCGACGTTCAGACATGTCTGCTCTCTTCGTTCAAAAATTCCCAGCATAAACAGACGAAAAGGCTCTTTTGTAGCTGCCCCCCGTGTGCAGGTAGCGAAACGTTTCTTGCCATCAGAATAATGAGCAGTGGCAATCAATTTAATTGCTTCATGCCTCAACCTTAGCCTATAACGCCACTTTACTTATGCACAGATACATGGACCTTGGATGGAGCTGCTATATGGTATAAGACAGGAGAGTCGTCCCAAGGTTAACTTGACGGCTATCAATATTTCATAGTGGAATGCATTTGAAGTACTGTATCGTACATTAGAATGTCACAGTCGTCAGAGCAATAACCGACAAATCATGACCTAAAAAAATATTCCAGCAGATTTCCAAATTTCAAGGAAATTGGGATATTTTGCTTACGTTTCTTTCTTAAGAATTGCCATTCGCTAGATAATCCCGGAATACCTGTAAATGAATTTTTTCTCTGAAATATCCACATCCAGATTGTCTTACAAGTTCGAAAGTTTAGTAATGCAAATTACATTCCGAAGGTCAAGGTTGAAGTTGAAAATATTGTAGCAGAAGTAGGTTGCTTTCCAAATTCCATGCAATTCTGTTGCGTGTTGAAATGCGAATAACGCCCCATTATTGTTTTAGGAACATAGGACACAAAGTGAGTGGCTGGAGTTGAATTATGGAGAAGTTTTTTCCCCTTTCTCCATCATAACCCCTCTTGTTATTTCCCGATTCGAACCATTCTGCTGTGATGACCTTACACAATGTGAAGTTGAGAGAAGCTTAATTTTCTCTGTATACCCGCATTCTACCTCTACCATGCTTTACTCAAACGAACCAAATAATTCATGGCTCCACGGTTATACCACCGTTCGCGTTTCCCAGTATTACTGTATACAGGTGTAGCCGTATAGATCCTATGGCATGGGCATGAGGGCGAGGGGGTTCTTTGTGGAAGAGGCTATATTAGTGTATTGAGTATCAATTCATCGAATTTATAATGAAAACATGCACTTTTCCTGGCAACTTGAACTGGAACTGGAGCAGTGCAATTATTTCGTTTTCATACTGCAAACGGCTCTCCTGGCAACCCATCCTGTAGAAAGAGTAGGTACACCTAGACTTCGGGATTTTCGTTTGACGAGGCCATGGAATCTTCAGTAGAACGGACACCGAATTGGAATTGAAAATTGAATGCTGCAATTATGTCATCAAAAGTGGACTGAGAATATTCCACTGATCTAGTTTTGAAGAGTGGAGTTCAATCGATTCGGCATGATTTCAAACGTTGTCGGTCTTCTTTTTCCTAAGAACAATACTTTGTGAAGTAATGAGGCCAGGAGAGCCATAAACTATCCAAGTACTTTAACATTGAACAAGGAAACATTCCAAATTCCAGCTTAGAACAATGTGCTTTTGTGCTTTCTCTCAACTAAAAACAGGAGCTTTGATAGTTGAACAGGAATAAACTCCTTTTACAATGAAAAATCTGCCAAAGTTCAGAATTACAGGGTCGCACACTCTCTCTATTTTACTTTTTTAAATTTGATTTAGAGTAGTTCGATTGGAATACTATATATAAACCTTAAACCTTCACACTTGTGTCATTTAGTGTCATTTACTATGGTGAAGTGAGAGTGACGCTTGTTGCCTGCTCTCGTGATCTTCAATTCTACTGCCTTGCATCAACCGAGACCTTGAGTCCCTCCACCTGAATCTCTGATTTCCAGCAGTTCCTTTTCGGTAATTTCAGAATTTATTATCAGCAGTCACACAGATACGGTAGTAATCTGCAGGTTAAGGTTACACCGAAGGTCATGATGCTATACTCATGCTTCTCTCCTCCTATCCCAGCTGTGCCAACAGTAGTTACTGAGCTAGAATTTTTTACAATTACTGGTATGCATATAACAGAATCAAGTTTACGTAATGGAATGGGAACGGTTTGGTAGTAGTTTAAGGCGGTGAGTCTGTGAGTGAGTTGCTGTTTTTTTAGCCATTTACTAGCATAGCAACCCAAGCCCAGCCCAAAACTTTATTATGTAAGTCTTTTCATTTCAGTTCAGACGTGTTTTTAGAAGCACAGTTTTTATTTGCATTTCTGATGTGGATGTGGATGGAAGACCAGCCTTCGTATTTATTGGATCCAGTAGCTCAATGCTATTAACAAGACTCGTTAACATTAGGGTGAATGGTGATTATGCATAGATTGCAGCTTATTCCTGATTACACAGGAATTTATTGGATTATTTCGAATTAGTACTTCAAAGGCTGGATATCAT
Source organism: Ceratophysella granulata (assembly GCA_034694905.1). Taxonomy (NCBI): domain Eukaryota; kingdom Metazoa; phylum Arthropoda; class Collembola; order Poduromorpha; family Hypogastruridae; genus Ceratophysella; species Ceratophysella granulata. Next base: position 12,210 of record JAQFYU010002310.1, read on the forward strand.
GTGAAAATGTATT
>JAQFYU010002311.1:0-12221 GCA_034694905.1 Ceratophysella granulata
CTTTCCTGACTGAAGAAATATTCACTCAAAATAAAATAAATAAATAAATTCCACTTTCTGTGAAGAATTCGAAAGACAAATTTTCGCAGTATATTTTAAGTACCTAAAATTCTGTGAAGAGTGAACAATTTTTAACAATGAACCCATAAACAAATCATGTGTAATTGAATTTCCTACTATTTGTCGTATTAATCCAGCAATTATAGCGAGCCAATTTACAATTGTTCATGCATCAAGAAAAACTGACAATTTATATACTTAGTGGCATTTGTGCAAATATATAACTGTTTTCATCTTTCGTAGTGTCGAATGTCGTCAATTTAAAATCCGTTAGAAACAAACTACTTTGAATTTTGGAAACAAACTTATATTTGCCTAAACAAGTAAATCAATTACTAAAAAGTTTTTAAAATTCGAAAGATAATAGGCGATAGGAGTGGAGTATTTTTTAGAAATCAATTTTTTTGAAATTTTCGGGAGATTCATACAATACAGCATAAATCAATAAATGACTGAATCCATACGTACAATTGGCTGCTGTGGCCACCACTGGGCCCATTAATGCACATGTATTTTTCTGGCCATTTTTATGTTATGTTTTTGGAAAACATTCACGGGTGTGTATTTTGTTTTGCTTTACGGGAAATGTCTCAATTAAAGTTCGCCTTCTTTTCTATAACCTTCAATCAATCAAAAATAAAAATAAAAAATAAAACTTCCGTAACAACCCTCGTACAATTAGGTTCAGATTCGAATCCCAAAGCGTCTTTTGTATTTGCACGGGTTTGAATACTGATTGCAAATAAAGTTAAGGGTAAACTGCCTGAGATCTATATTACTAGGTGAGGCCTCAAGTAGGTCAACAGTCAACTTCACAAAAGTTGACTATTTATTTTCTTCCCTACCAAACACCATGATTCTTGATAAATTAAAGCCTGCAGTTCGTATGTAGTTGGTAGTCAAGGTGTCTGCCTTCATAGAGCATTGTCGAATTTGACACGGCATCTTCAGTCCTCAACTCATGTGTTGAATTGTTAATTCGGAAGTCATGATCTTCCTTCATCTGCTCGCATGTACATTTTACGAGCATTTCATTGAAATTGAATTGAAATATCATCATTGTGTCCCATAATGCGACAATGCGTGGAAGATCAGGCCAAGAAAGGAGTACAGAATAAGATACGTTGTGAGGATGAGGAATCGATTAAAGTTCGTTCAACAATGGTAGTACCGTAAAGTTTGAATTGAAATTACAGTGTTAAATGAATTGAGCATTGCTTGACTATGCAATGACTCCTCAGCCATCAAAAGCTTCTTGGCAGACAGCACACCGTTTTCAATCCCAATTGTTGTCAGTGATGATGATGATACTGGCTTGACTCTCAATCGTAAATGTTGTCAATGATGGATTGAAATCGAAAGCTAATCGTCAGGTTTTTATATACATATTTATATCGAGAGTTAATGGAAATAGTTGTAAGTATACCGGTTTTGATAGTTAAGTACTGTATTCGTAAAGAACAACAAACCAGATGTGTGACAATGACACAGGGGTAGTAAACATAAATAATTAAATGCTTTAATCTGGGGTCACCACAAGTGTCATATCCTCATCCTCATTACGTGCGGTATACAAGTCTACTCACCGAACCTGATCATATTGCTTATCATATTTCTTTACTTATAAATTAGCTGATATATGCAAACCTAACATTTTGCGCATAATATATAAAGTAGATGTTTATGTCTGAGCAAGTATAGGCTAAAATCTAGCCTTGCACAATTTAATTTATGGACTTACAACACCTTGCATGCATTATCGAGTTTGACGTTTGACACTTTGGGATTAAATTGGTCTTAGGCTAAGGCTAAGCGTGACATTGTTATAAGCTGAAAGTCATGTCATAAATAGAATGCAATGGTTCAGCGTTCAAAGGAACTAAATTAGAAAATAAAATAGGGATGTATTTCAATTGCTAAGTGCTTGGGCCAAAGGTTATATACTGTGGTTTGAAATACGTAGATCATAAGTTATATATTGAATTTTCCGTTATTAATTATTTAAAATGTATTTTATGCACAATACAACGAATAGGCTCGAATTTGACAAAAGATCCAATTATACTTTACAACTATTGCCATGTACAAAAATCATTGTTGTGAGTAACTTTACATTTGAAACAATTTGAATTGGGTGTGTCAATTTTGTGCTTTAGTTCTACACTGCATGTTTTGTTATTCGCATCTTAAGGCGCAGGGTGCAGTAGAACAATAGCTTACGAAATAAATACAGAACTAACCGGTATCAGTATTGGCTTTCAATATGAAAACTTGCTGAACTCGCAACGCTATGAGCTGCGTACATCGTTCACTCGCCTTTAGTGTCAATTTATTGTATAATTAAAAATTAAAATTTAAACATGTAGAGTGTCAAGAATGAATCAAGTTTCAAGTTCAACATTGGGATTTGCGCGGTAAACGGCAAAAGTCATTATTGTGTGGAAATGCCGACCACATTAAGGATATCCGAACTTCAGTTAATTAGGCTTTGTGTATTTACTTGAGCACTACTGAAAGCTGGAAATGTCTTGATCTTGATCCGTGATGAACTTATAATCTCAGGAATGTGTATTTGAGCTTTGTCTAATTAGCTCGTGTCGCGTAATGGAAGATTTCTACAACATGCATTAGTGGACTGATATTTTCTTCGGGTAAATTGGATTGATAATTAAGAACCACTCTTTCTAAGAATATTTCGACTAAGCTTAGGCCTAATGCAATGAGACTGACATGTGTCTTGTGTCATTCTCTTCGGTCTTCGGCTTCTCTCAATAATGCTCAATCCTCCAATGCATTGATTCAGGATTAAATGGGATGATGTCAGACTTCACGTCGCATTTATTTCAATCACATCCAACCAACAACATTTTATTACTCAATTACTAGAAGCCGCACAATGATTTAGATAAAGAAGGAACGTAAAGAATCAATGTCAACCATCTCGTAAAATAAGCAGTGAAAAAAAAGTTATTCGCATGATTTGTTCCGTTTGCGTACACTTTTCTTTGGCGTCATAATAAAAAGCACGTTGAACTTTGAACACGAATTGGCATTTTGCCTCAGATTGTTCGATTCAAGTCACTAATTGTTTCAGAAGTTTTAGTTGTATTCTTTAGGCTCCGGGAGTGAGTCTAAATATGATTAGATAATGTTAGCTGGGACGCATTTGTTTACTCTACATGTAATTGTCCTTGTAGCTAGGTCTACAGGGTGTTTGGGTGTCCCCGTAATTCCTGTCATTCGTGTTGTTTCCACTTACGTGACTACGATTGTAAGTGAAGGATTCTAATATTAGCGACTGTAGGCTTATAAATTCCGTTTTTGCCGACTCAGGAAAGTGTGTATACTTGGAAATAACTAACAATTCATCATCATTAGTCTGAACTCACGAGTTTACTGTAAATAACTCCGTGGTTGTTTATTGTGGGGTTAAAATTAGATTTGTTATTTGAGGAAGTGTTAATGGCTGTTTTATTCTTTTGTGATCTTGCAGATTTGTCAAGCAGCGGATTTGGCAATCCAGATTCCAGTAACGGATTTTCAGGATCCAAATGGACAGTACCGACTGGACTACACCCCGCCCGTGGGCTTCCCCGAACCCAACACAACCTTCCGTGCAGCTGAGATCTCACATGCCATTAATTTTTCAAACGGGCTTCCTGGAACCAAATACCACTTTAGAGTTCATTATACAAATAATACGATTCATGACTGGCTGACCTGGACAGCATCAATTACTACAAGTAAGGGCTATGTCCTTGACCGGATGTCACTAATGTGGTGGCATAATTTAGCTTGTGCCATTTTATTGCAAATTCCGAATTATATATGTCCTAAGAACGATGGAAAGAATTGAATTGCTGTGTGGACGTTTTAGAAATGAAAGCGAAAGTAGAATTATCAAGTTTTGTTTACACCGACGACGCCTTAAAAAACTGAATGTATACAGATAGCAAGGATTGAGTTTTCATTTTCATACATTTGAGTTGCTCTCGTTTATAAATGTAAATATGTACAATAGACATGGGCATTGCATATGACAACCAACGATTGGATTGGGATTACATGTAAAGTACATTTTTATGTAAGTAAATTACACTTCAACTTAAAGAAATGCATTTTAGCGCTACCACAGTTAAATATTCTTGTAACATGTAACGAATCTGTGTTGATTGGTTCGTCAGCGGCAGTATTAATCATCATCTAATTTCTGATTATAATATTTGAACCAGCTCCGGATCCACCATCCAACCTTTCAATTAACGTACGGAATGGAAAGACTGTGCAGCTCACCTGGGACCCCCCAGAAATGGGTGGTTACACAAAATTTAAACTAAGACTGATTCCACTCTCGGAATCGGGAGCTGTTGGACAAACGAGGAATTTTCTGGAGGAAGAACCACCATTTCTTCTCCGAGATTTAGTTTCTGGTGCATCCTACGAAGTCCAACTTTACACCATGTATGAGAACAAGGAGTCTGTGGCCTATATTTCTAGAAATTTTACTACAAGTAAGATCAGTAAATACTATGGTGGAGCCACTAACATAATATCTAAGTGACTATGGGACGTGACCGTAACAAATTCTGATGTTTTCATAGAGCCAAATACGCCAGGACGTTTTATAGTTTGGTACCGGAATGAAACCACGCTTCTTGTGCTATGGCAGCCTCCCTATCCTGCCGGAATCTTCACCCATTACAAAGTGGGTTATGTCTATAAACTAAGAGTAATTTGGAAGCAAGCTGTATGAAATATTCAATTAACTAAGCCAATCTTCTTTAACTACTACAGGTGCAAATCGAACCGCAGGATGCAATTGAAAGTATAATCGATGTACCGAAGGAAGGCGAACCTCCGGGTCCAGCTCAAGCTGCGTTCAATAATTTAATTCCAGGCAGGGCGTACAACATTTCGGTTGAAACTGTGAGTGACGATCAAATCTCGACTCCGACTACAGCTCAGTACCGGACCGTTCCACTTCGACCTGGGAATATCACCTTCGATGCGGACTCACTAACACCCTATAGTTTTAAAGTTCGATGGCTTCCGCCCACGGGCATAAGGTATGTTTGATTTCTGTTCCATATATCCAAATATCGTATCAGTGGCCCTATATTCGGTGTTTTCTTTCCAGTGAATTCGATCGATACCAAGTTCAGAATCAGCAAGTGAAGCACACGCCAATTAATTTGGCACGAGAACAGCCCCCGACTGTAATTTTTGATCAGAAGCTTCAGCCAGGTCATTCCTACACTGTCATAGTAAAAACGTTCTCTGGGAAAGTGGCTTCATGGCCAATGACTGCTAATGTCACGACGAGACCGCTACCAGTTGAGAATGTTCGAAGCATTCAAGTACAAGATGGAAGCGATACGCTCGTTACTTGGTCCCCGAATCCAGAGTCAAAGCAGGATCACTACAAGGTAAGCTAGCTAGCAACATGTAATTGCAACTTGTGATGGAATGTGCTTTTCTTAATCTAAATATTGACCATTTCAAATAGGTGACAAGTCAAGAATCTGAAAGCTTTCTTGGAGATGTAAATCAAATCATTGTGGATGATGATGACCCCAAGTTTCTTCTGTCAGCTCTGAGTCCTGCGGCAGGACGAAACTATTCCATTGCTATTCAAGCTGTGTCAAATGGCGTGGAGGCAGAGGAAGTTCTCATATATCAAGTCACAAGTAAGTTGGGTTCGTCACGTTAGTTGTACCATGATTCCATGTGGGTAATTATACTGCAATCTTACTGCTAATTTCCAGGACCATCTTCACCAATCGTGCTGGATTTGCGTGCGATTGATCAGGGCATATTTATATCATGGAAGTCTGACGTCACCTCAAGACAGGATACGTACTTGATTCAGTATACCCGAAATGATACTAGTGAAACTTTCAACCAGACCACAGGAGAGGGTCAACTGACTATTCGAGAAAACATATACCCTGGTGCAGCCTACAATATTCAACTATTTGCGATTTCTCACCATTTGTTCTCAGAGAAGCATACGTATTTCCAAGCTGTGTGTAAGTTTTCATACAATGAGTAGCATTTTTCATAATTTGTGATTGATGGGGATTTGCAAAACCTAACTACTATGATTTACATAACATAGCTCCGAATCCGCCACGCAACTTGACGGCTCTCCGCGTTTCAAATTCTTCAATACACATTCGATGGCTGCCTCCTGTGAATTCGCTGTATTCGGGCTACATTGTGCGCTACAGAACGAACGACAATGAAACTTGGACAGATTTACAAATTCCAGATTCTCCCACCGAGAGGGAGGTCAAGGATTTGAGCCCTGGCGAGAAATATATTATTCGAGTGGCGTCAGTGAGTTACAAAGTTGAATCATTACTTCCACAACAAGTCATCCAAACCACTCGTAAGTTTCATTAATCAGATACCCTGCAAACCTTGTGTGTGTAATTCTATTGAACAGATTTGGAGTAGATTGCAATATTCTTAAAATTCCTTCCAGGGCCGAGTGGTGTTACGAACGTGAATCCTATTGTGGATGCTTCAAACATAACCTTAACATGGGACAGACCAGCTGGCAGAATTGAATCCTACGACATCAAATGGCAAGCAATTGATCCAATACCGGAACGATCTGTTGAAGAAAATGATGGAAGTGATAGTGACAGTGAAAGTAACGATGGACCAGCGGAAGGAGTCAAACCTCGGGCCGATCTACTCAGCGGAGAAAACATTGTTACTCAGCATGTCTGGGATGAGGCTGTCAAAATTCCGATTTTCCCCTTGATGTCAGGTGTGGCCTATTCTATTGAAGTGGGCACCACATCCTACGGAATGAAGGGAGAACGTTATAACGTGACACTTCGAACACGTACGTTTACAATTATTACAACTACTATAGTATTCTTCGGTTTATATTTACCTGTGTGTGTGACGTGTTGTGTGATGTAAGCATTAATTTGAATCTGAACTGTTTCATATTGCAGTTCCACTAATTACGTCGGAGATCTATATTGTGAATGATATCAACAAGAAAACTGAAGTGACCCTGAAATACTCAGCGACCCCTTCTTCGATTTCCTTATTTGATCGCTATCGATTCCAATTATCTGATCCATCCATTCCAGCCAAGGAAATTATGGCAGATAATAATCATCGAACGGTTACTTTTGATGGATTGGTTCAAGGTCGCCTATACAACTTCACGGTGTGGACTGTTTCCAAGGATGTGACGAGTCGGCCACGTCTACGACAGGATCGCCTATGTGAGGATAGAACCCCTGCGTCCTACTGTATTGTCTTCTAAAAACAATTATGTAATTTGTATTATTGTTCACTTTAGATCCGGAATCCATTAGTCGAATCAACGCATCTTTCATAAGTCACCGAGAAATTACGTTGGAATGGGATACTCCAACGGGTGACTATGATACTTTTGAGGTGCAGTATATTGATGCAGATGACCACTACGTGGAGAATTTGACCCTACAGCCGACCATCATTATTTCGGGGTTGAGACCCTTCCGAAACTACACGTTTACTGTTATTACTCGTTCGGGAAGCGATTCTACATATCTCAGGAAGTCAACCCCGCTTTCAGCCGTCTTTAGTACAAAGGAGTATGTGCCAGGAAAAGTTGCGAATTTCAAAGCAATTGACGTGGAACCGAACAACATCACGTTTGAATGGTCGTTGCCCGAGTCGGAACATAACGGAATTCTCATTTCATATGTCATCAAATACGGAATCAGAGTAAGTTATTTAACTAAATTAATTTGTGAAGGAATTACTGACGTCATGGTATCAAATTTTCAGGAGAAACAAAATGGAAGCCGGCGGTTTGGACCCTCCGAAACGACCGGTACCATTTCAGGACTTCAACCCGGAACTACGTATTTGTTTGGGATTGAAGCCTACACTAAAATAGGTCCAGGACCAATTTCACAACACAGTCAGAAAATGCCGATTTGGGCTCCACCAGCTGTTCCCAGCGGTATTGTTCCTTCGGAAATTCTAACAACGTCTAGTACAATCGTCGTTCGATTCCGAAATACATACTTTTCAAATAAGAATGGAAAAGTTCACAAGTATTCCATCATTGTGACTGAGGATGATGAAAAGAATGCTAGTGGATTGGAACTACCGACATGGAGCGATGTTCAATCTTACGATCGATGGCCACCATACCAGGTGACTAATCTACCAACAGCGTTTTTATTCATGTGCTGTAGTCATAAGCCAAAATAGGGATGATCATTGACAATTTTGTTTCAGGTGGTTGAGCCATATAATCCATTTGAGGATGCTCAAATTGAAGACTTTGAAATTGGCACGAATCGGACTTGCCCGCTGAAGTCGTCCAGTACTTCAAAAGCTGTGTATTGTAATGGGCCTCTAAAAGCTGGTACTTCATATCGTGTCAAAATCCGTGCCTTCACCGCTGCAGACAAGTACACAGACACTGAATACTCTCAACCCATTATTACGGAACACGACAACACGTGGATCATCCTCAGCCTGGCACTTCCAACTGCGTTCATTATTGTGTTCATCATTTGTCTTATTTATGTGAAGCGAAGATGTGGTGGTATCTGTCGTCGAGGGAAGAAGGGTGAAAATCATGGAGACACAGCTTCTCTCCCCGAATCAATCATTGATATTACGTAAGTTTTGAATGTATGATTCAGAAATTATTCGACTGGAACTTCATTGTTCAATAATATTTCCTTTGTAAACTAGGCGTCCAGTGAAGCTAAAAGATTTTGCAGACCATTATCGCCATATGTCCGCTGACTCCGATTTTCGATTTTCTGAAGAGTTTGAAGAACTCAAACGAGTTGGAAGAGATCAGATATGTGCTGCTGCGGATCTATCCGTAAATCGACCGAAGAATAGATTCACAAATATATTACCATACGACCACTCCAGGTTCAAACTTCAGTCTTCGGATGATGAGGACGGGAGTGACTATATTAATGCCAACTATGTCACCGTAAGTTTTAAAAAAAGAATCAAATAACCTTAGACAAATTGCTAATTCAAAATAATCTTGTTGGTTTACTCAGGGAAATAACTCACCTCGAGAGTTTATCGTGACCCAAGGTCCACTTCCATCAACGAGAGATGATTTTTGGAGAATGTGTTGGGAATCGAATTCCCGTGCTATAGTCATGCTTACGCGTTGTGTGGAAAAAGGTACTGCATTATTTTTTCAATGGGAATATACACAACCGCTTGTGGATATTTTGTGACTATTTAAATTATTGCAGGGAGAGAGAAATGTGATCGTTACTGGCCATACGACACGAATAAACAGTATTACGGTAATATTGAAGTTCAAATACTCAACGAGAGTCGATATCCAGATTGGAATATTTCGGAATTCCGAATGGAGAGGGTATGTTTGTTTACAATCGGGCCTGATCGCATTATAGCTATTTTCTATAGGAAATAATTATATATCTTGTACTTTAGGGTGACACGTGTCGTCTGATGAAGCACTTTCATTTCACCACGTGGCCAGACTTTGGTGTTCCTGATCCACCTCAAACTCTGGTCAGGTTCGTTCGAGCGTTTCGAGAGCGAGTTCAACCAGAACTGGAGCGAGTACGTCCCATCGTTGTTCATTGTAGTGCTGGAGTGGGACGTTCGGGTACTTTCATTGCACTTGATCGTATTCTGCAACAAATCCGGAAGTCGGACATAGTGGACATCTTTGGGATTGTGTACAGCATGAGAAGGGAGAGGGTACGCTGAGCCTGGAAATATAAAATATATATAGTTTGAATATTGACCATAACTTTTCGATATTTACAAAGTGTATTGGCCCATTCTTAGGTATGGATGGTCCAGACGGAACAGCAGTACATTTGCATTCACCAGTGTCTTCTCGCGGTTCTGGAAGGAAAGGAAAACGACATTCCCTCACCCAGAGAAATTCATGGCAACGATGGGTTTGAAGGTAATGTACTGTAAAACCGTAGTCAATCAAGTTAACATGGGATGGAGTTTGGAGTTTGTGCTTCCAGAAAAAAAGACAGACGTCATCCCAACTCCTTCTAATTTATGCCTAATTTTAAACCCCCTCTACACCTGTTCTAGTAGATGACGAAGGGATTGCGGAATCAGGAATGTAAAGCGTGAAAACTCCTTCCAGCCTAACACATAGTCCCTTTCGAACGTCCCTTGACACGTCCTTTCAATCAACCCTGCTATGCTGGAATCTAGGTCTTTGTCTTGCAGTTTTCCATAAACTAAGCACACAGCTTTTCATTTTGGTATTCTAACCGACTGAAACTCAACATTATACAATCAATTAGACTTGAATAGAAAGCAACGTACGTATGCCCATGTCAGTGATACTCTTACAAATAGATGATTAGACGTAACACGTAGTTAGGATTTTACAAAACTATTTTATTACTCCGACTCCGTCTTTTAATGTAAATCAGTGAAGTGAGGATATGCTGTACTAGCCGTTACAGACTTGGTCATTAAAGAAAAGACGTCAATGGTCATTTGCAAGTAAAGAGTTCGTCCGTGCAAACTGCGAATCTTATATACAGTAATAATATGTTTTGGCTGTCTGTTTGCATAAGGTGGCCTCCTTGCCCAAAATGTTCCATGACGTTCTTCAAACACTCTATTTATTTACCAAGTCTGTCTTTCAGGACAAAGATATTGTGTATCTTATTTCTAATACGCCAGTTGAATGCAGTGATCACTGCTTCGGCTATATTTTTAATTACCGCTTTTAAATAAAGTAGTGCTCCATTGCTAATACAAATAGACACACTTCGAATGTCGTGCAAATTCTGAATGTAATGAGTTTGACTTTGGAAGAAATGTCTTCATACTTGTTTGAAGGATCTGCTCGTGTTTCGTACGCACAATATTAATTATTGACCCAGAAATGTATGCATATGTATTTTTTGAAAGGTGGGCTATAGTTTTATAAGTAATAAGTACAACTATGTCCAAATATTTGGTACGGAATTACTGTACCTTGTAATTAACGCGTGTTTTTAAAAGTTCTCTCCATTTCTTGTTATTGTAGCGCTCGTGCTGTAGAAATTACTACGCCAAGTCGATGTTATGCAGTAAGTGGTTCTTCTTATTGCCAATTCTAAATGTTTGTAAAATTCGTCAAGTCTAATGATAATTTCTTCCGTCCAGAACAACGTACAACATAATGGTTCTAAACTCTGTGACCTTAAGGATAATAATTTATTTTGAAATTATTGTAATTGTAATTACCGGACCAGCCAAATGTCGGACCATGCTGAGTACCATGGCCAATCGGAAATTAATGAACCTTGTACCTAACTGCACTGAAACTGGACTAAATAATACGGAAACATTTATAATGCAACAAGAACGAGTTGTTTATTACTACACTGTTGTTAGTACACTACACTTATTACCTCTGATGTATTTATCAATTCCCTTACGTACACTTTCCATAATTAACTCAGTTATTGTCTGTTCAAACAATTTGCACATACTTTTATATGTTGAACTTGAAATGAAGGAATTTTGTAAACTTTTTATTAGCACTAAGCAATCCATTACAGGAGATTAAAAAAAAATCAAATAAAGTGTCGCACACATCGACAAAACTTACTGAATACTTTGACGTTTGACGCCTTGTCATTCCGTTGTTTCATTTAAACATTTGGCATTTTATTTAATAGTGTTTCATAAAAGGCACAATCACAAGCGATGCAGCCCACAGTTTGTTGGCTAATGCGCTAGAAATATACGAAAATTGAATAATTGCATATCATTATCATGCTAATACTTCCACGTTTTCAGTTTTAAAATCAGCATACAAGTGCATCGGTGACATTTTCTTCTTTAAAAGAGGTTCGCTTTGACCTTTGACCTTTCACATGCTCCACTTACCAGGTGGATGCTACATCCAATTTAACTGAATAACTAATAGCTTTTTTAATTTGTACTACCGGTAGAAATTGCATCACAAATCACAAATCACAACACGCAACATCTGATTTTAAATATATTTAAATTTTCATACGAATAAGAAGATATTTTCAAAGGACGCCTTCCAGAACTCGGAACGGAATACGCGGAGTGGGAAAAGTTTAAAAATTCAAAACTCATCAAACCGGTTTCCGTGGTTCCGGATTTTTTTTTGAGCTGATGAGGTGAGGTGC
>JAQFYU010002312.1:0-12220 GCA_034694905.1 Ceratophysella granulata
GGTCATGTGATACACCAAATTGAAGACAATTTCATTGCAGATCTCATGGTGGAAAAATATTTAGCAATCGCTTGCGAACGACCGCTACACAGCGCCAGATAGAAGAAAAAACGTTTTTACCAACTCCGTAATCCGTATGACCTCCACCTCCACCTGCTCGAACTACGTGAACGTGAAGCATGTGATCGCAACAGACTGTCGAATAACTCAGTGTCCGTTTTTATTAGTGATTCAGATTCAATCTTAATGATTCTTTAACATAATGGCAACCCAGTTTTGCGTTATTAGCACGCCACCAGAATTCCTGGCGTCACGGTATTCCTTCCAGAGCTCGGATTCTGTCAACAGCCTGGTTCTTCTCACTGTCAACTGTCACCTAATAACCCATCCATTTTTGTGACGAATTAGTTAAACTTTACTTAGATTCAAAATTTACTTTTTATATTGTTGTGATTCCTACTTTAGTGCAGCTTTGCTTTGCACTCGGGTGGAAAATGGAGTCTTTCGGGTTTGAGGCAGAGTGAGATTTCCGCTTTTTCTATCTAGCGCTGTGCAGCGGTCGCTCGTGAGCGATTCCTAAATATTTTCTCACCATGAGATCCGCAATGAAAGTGTCTTCAATTTGGTGTATCACATGACCGGGAACGATATCGTTTTATATGAAATGTAAAGGGCGACAATCATTATGGGCCACCCTGTACATATGTAGTCAGTTTTAAGCGAGTTTAATTTTAATCAATCAAAAAAATCTTATCATATAGAGACTTGTTTGCAATTCTTCGTTTAATGTTTAATGAAAAGGATTCTTAACACAAATTCTTAACCCTAAATGCATTTGGCGCAATTCTCTCGAAGCATTATCACACGTCAAGAATACAGTCGTTGCACTTACCTATTCAATTTAAACTGAAATATTTTCTGTTTTGTAATTAATATTTGTGAAACTCGGATTGGTTTAATGGGCTTGTCTTTTGGTCAATTTTTGGTCTAAAAAGAATCGGTCAAAATAATTCACTTGTATGAGAAATAGATTCTCATTAACGAGATTACGTAAACATGGTAAAACAAACATAACTTAGCACCAAGTTCAGTGTTGTATTTATTATGGATCGCAATAACAGCAAAGAACCAAGCCATGATGAGTTCGGGTAATATAATATGCTAGGGAATCTGGGACTTCAGAGTCTGCCTGGATCTCGTAGAATAACTCTTCCAAAGATTAATTCTCTAATCTTTGATCTCGAGAGATAAAAGGGAAGCTGGGTTGGATATGAAGTGGGGGTGTGTTTACTTCTCCCAGCGTCGACTACAGAGCCATACGATACGCAGTAGACTCAAGTGCCTCTGGACTCAAGGAGATGGGCAAATACTTTCACTCGGCAGCGTTTCGATTGGGGACATCTTGCCCAACTCGAGTAAATCCTTCGCTTTACGTGACTTCCATATGGACATGGTCTTCGAGAGAGCTACTTTCTCTACCTTTGGATTGTTGTGTAAATAAATATCCAAAGGAATGCAGAATGTACAGTTGGTCCATAAATCCCTTTCACCAGAAGCCCAAGGTATGCCATTCCACACGGTGCTTGGACAGAGCTTGAGGAATGACCATCAATTTACAATCCAGTTCAAAATTGGGTAGTGTACAATGGTGATAGAAGCAAGCTCCTCTGGAAAAAAGCATTACGACTAGGATTTCATGGTTATGGAGGTCATAAAAAAACCCATGTTCACTTTGAATTCTTGAACTGTGTGAGGCGTGAAGTGATGTGAAAGTCAATCTTGTATTTGGAACTTCCCAGGGCTAAGAGTCCAGTTTTTTGATTCTGAATTGGCGCTGAGGATGCATTATCGAGCAGTGGCTGTTGATGTCTTGTACACTGAATCTACGAGTCTCCTGTGAAGTGTTTCGCACTGTTTGACTTTAATCAATTTTCCAATATCATATTTTATTCCATTCCTTCCTACTCTCGTATGTATTGAATTTTCAAGTGCTTAAAGCTGGATTTGTAGCCTTGTATCTATGTATACCATGTAGCAGACGTTATTTTATTACGTTTAACCATCTCAACCATCTCTCAACTGGTTTAATTTCTAATAAAATGTTTATTTTAGATACGCGGCTATTTTTACAATCATTTTAGTAAAAAATCTCGTTTTTGCATGAGCATTTTTGAAATTCTAAAATTTTTGCTTCTACAAATTTTTGGACACAATTTTTCCAAAATTGAGCAGATAGGATTAGTACTATTATGCTTCTGGCGAAAATTGTATGTTCTCGTATTCCCAAGTGGAACGCACATTTTTGTTCATGCAAATTCACCTAAACCGATTTGCTTTCCTATCATACACTTTTTTTAAAAGCTCCTAAACAAATCCAATTAGCCTCACTTCATGAAAATTCGAGCGTATTTTAAAGAATCTAAGGACACTGCATGAGCGTATGCTCAAAATATCAACGAGAATTGTAATTCTGTCTGGAAATTTTACACGAGTTTCAATGTAACTGCCACACCATTGTTGAAATTCAATGGATTCATTTTGATCTGATGACCTACGTTTTCAAAAATTGGTCAACATGAATTTAACATTTAACTAATGAAACAACCCTCGTAAGAAAGCTACAGACGCCGAATAAAACCTCACAAGCTTTCACTTCATGGTGAATATAAAGCATCAACCCAAAAATAGCAGTAGCATCCAGATAACGTCTGATTGAATGAGGATTTGAGACTTTGAAGGAAGTTGAAATATTTAGAGAAAACATGCAATTCGTACGTCGTCCGTCCGTGAACCAGCCTCCAAGTACTTTGGTATGTCTGAACTAATAAGTCTTGAATAGACTCTAATTGAGTCAGAGGAGGAGAAAGTCGTATTTCCTAAATTGGTCACGGATTACGAATGTCATTTAATCCTCTGGCCAAAAAGGAAACTCTACCACGTCACACACAATGAACTGCATTACTGTGAGTCCGCTGCGGGCTTACACCGGACGTGAATGGGCGTATAGTATTGTCCTCTCTATACTTACGAAACGAATGACCTCTCTGGCACGAATAACTACTTTCTATTTCACTGTTTCTCGATTATACTATCAATAATACATTTCTATTCTTAGAATTCACATTAAAATGCCATCTAACAGTAATTTGTGGATTGTGACCCCCCACTTGCCATATTTCACTGGGCAAGCAGGAGTTGTTTTCGAGCAACTGTCAACTTTCGTTTAATATTGCAAGATGTTTGCTTTGAACTTGAACTGTTTGTCATTGGAGAAAGTCTAGAAGTGAAAGTAGACAATTTTCGTCCATTATTTGCTATGTCCGCCTGTAGCCCAGTTTCTTGCCCAAATGCAAATTAAAATCAAAGCAATTATGCAGTATTGCACACAATGACAGACGTTGAACCTTTGACCTAAACTTCAGGCAGTGTGAGCGTGAGATTTGGCTCTGCTAAAAATTCTAAAGCTTGAACCAACAAACTAACTAAACGGGGTCAATCACAAATTTGACCAGCTGAACGAATTTTAGAATTTTTCCAGATTTTGTAACTGTATTTTAAATGTTTCCAAATTTTCTTTAAAAATATGAACCATGACAGGGACAAATGATATCACAAAGCTGCTGATAATTTCTTTAAATCAGCTAAAATTAAAAGTAGTT
Organism: Ceratophysella granulata; assembly: GCA_034694905.1. Taxonomy (NCBI): domain Eukaryota; kingdom Metazoa; phylum Arthropoda; class Collembola; order Poduromorpha; family Hypogastruridae; genus Ceratophysella; species Ceratophysella granulata. The sequence goes on from JAQFYU010002312.1 coordinate 3,660, forward strand.
AATATAAAACTGAAATGTATTGTTCAGAGCTGTTGCTAGCAGCATGTCACATGTCAAGGTATTCAAGACCTTGTCTGTTCTAAGAAAGAAGTTCATGGTCGTCAGGTCATTTATTACTTCCTGTGCCTGAAGCCTTTCTGCTTGTCCACGCGTATCCTTCTTTAACCATACATATGACATGTGCTTAACCCACGCAATAAGGCTACAATGTAGAGTGTACGAGTTTTCCTTGTAATTTAAATCGTGGGAAAATACCCAAGGGTAATTCTTATACAACTATTTGTTAAGCATAAATTGTAAGTGCATTTTGTGTAAGTAACATGCAGCATGAGTTCTCAGCATGTGATTTCGGAATGGGTTCAAAGTGCAAATTGGAAAGTTGAAACGAAAAACTTTCTCCACTCAGTGAATCACCACAAGAGGAACTCTTTGGTTTGTTTACCCATTGTATCTCTTTAAATACCAGGACTCTTGACTATTTCCTTCACTTTTCTCATAAAGCAAAGCCCAGACGAAGGCGGAACAAGATGGGAACAACTATTTAAGTTTCCTCTTCTTTCCAAAGTGGTGAATACCTACTAAACTTACAAACTTTTTCACTAAATATTTGGGTGTACCTTTGCAATTCTGTATATGGCAGTTCGTGTACTGTAACTTAGAATTTGCCGTTTTTCGATTATCGAATGTTGCAATAATTCATTCAATATATTTTATAGGAAGGCCATATTGTTCATTCAATTTCAACATTCTACTATGCTATCAAGTTCGTATGCTCGTTTGGTTCTCATACATTAAAAATGATAAGTTTACAAACAGTAAACGAATTTCAAATGCTTAATTCTGAAGCAATTTAAGCATTTGTTCGTCTTTTACGACTTTTGAAGTTGGTCTAACTTTACCCAAGGAGGCCGTAGCCGCTCATGGTAAGTACTTAGTCATTTTATCCTACTTTCCTTCCGATTCTCGAATATTATTTTGAATTTCGAAAATTTGCGAAAATCTGCGTAAATGAAATACACTTGCTAAAGTAGAGGTAAACTTGGTGTTTTAAAAAGTATTCTATTTTATACTGACTTCTATATAAATTTAACCGGTATTTAAATATTTAAATTAAACTGAAATATTTTGTGTATTAAAAATTGACACCAGAATAAAAGCGAAAATTTAGTGGACCGCAAAGGTCGGATCCCTCTGGCCTACCAATGTTCACCTTCGGGTCAGACGGAGAAAAGAGAAAGGGACAATGAAAAGTTTTCTTCCAGTTTCTCTGATTTCGTAAAGATTGGGTACTTTTAGCCGTTGAAATCTGAGCTGAAACAGAGTTCCCTTTCCTTTTTGGGTTCTAAATTGAGTTTAAGTGAAGGGAAAGTTTAGAATTGGAGTGAGAAAACCCAACTTTCACTTTTGTACCGTCAAAGGTAAATAAGGCTTTCCCTTTTCCCAAACCCCTCCTGTCTCGGGTTGGAAGAAATAAGAAACTCCCTTTCACTCCAAGCAACAAGACAAGACCAAATGCAATTCCCAAAGTTCAAAGTGTGAAAGTGAGACTGGGACCAGTGGCACAATATTATTAGTTCATCCGTACAACTCTTCTCATCGCCCTGAGCACCCTCACACAACTTTCTTCATACCGACGAACGGGCGGGAACTTGTACTTTACTAACGTTCTGAACCAAGGTTAGGAATGCAGGTGTTCCAACAGGCCGTTTGATTTCTTGCAAATATGTTGCTATAAAAGATGGTATACTTACTTACTAAGATGTTTCTCCAAGTCTCTCTTGAATCGGTTCATCAGTTGAATAAAATACATTATAGTTTTCTCATGTTTTGAAGTCAAAATATTATTAAAAGATGGCTTTATGTTGACATTGACGAACGGTCCTAGTAGCAATGGCCAGGGCCAGGGTGGCTTGACAATCAGCTTGTTTTGATAGTATTAAATAATATTAATATTAAGCGGAGCCAAGCCAAACCAGCAAACTAGTTGTCAAGTCATCCTGGCAACGGCGATTTTAAAAAACAAAACAAAAATTAACTAGACGCGGCATTTTAACTAAATATTCCTGTTGCTTGGGCCATTCGTCATTGTAAACTTGTTTATAATCTTCGTGTTTAAAAAAAAAAAAAGTCCTAACAACGGCGATGTCTAAAGAAAAGAAAATACTTCATATGTTGCACTTAAACAAAAAGTATTGCTGTTGCTAGGGCAATTCGTCCTTATGAGCCGATTTCCAATCTTTTCGTTTCTAAAAATCGGGGTGGGTTGTAAATTCGTCAAATGAGTTGTAAAATGCTGATTATATTTCTAGAAAGACAAAATACAAAAAAAATCTGAAAACAGAAAGACAAGATAGAAATATCAAGAAGTCTGGAGACCGGATACGACGAAATTAATTTAAGAAAAAGGGAAATATGACAGGTGGCATATTTGTTCATTTTTCTTAAATTGTTGTTGCTGTTACTAGGGAAATTCATCTATCAAGTCAATATGTGCCAATTTTTTCTTTTTTCTTTTAAATCGAAAAATTGGTCAAGATTGCTTCCACGAATCCGAAAAAGTTGAAAAACACCTTAGAATGAAATGGCTTACAAATTTCGTGCCCAGCCTGATGCACAATGCATAGTGCATCAATGGCAGTCAACTGACTATAAGTCGCTCCGCAGGCTATTAACCAACTAACGACTACGACAGATAAGCTCCACAAAGTTCTTCTGTGTTTAATGTGAAATGTGAGTTCTGAAGGTTGTATCAAAAGTTCTGGACAGGACAAGAGCTTTGTGTTTATTGTTGGGCAAAGTTAAGCCGTTTGAAGATAATTCCAAATACGGAACAACTTTCAACATTCATAAACTTGTCAGTGGAAGGGTGCCAGAACAAGAACAGATGATGATAGTGGTGCACTTTATTGTAAGCTCGAAACACGCTTGGAGGAAATGTTCGGAGGAAGGGCACACGTGTACAAGTGTAATGCACTTGTGCGTGTCCGTGACCAAAAGTAGCTTGGGAATCAATGAAGCGCTTCTGGTTTCACTTTTCAGTTCGTGCCGGTTCCTACTAATTAATTCAATTTTTGGTTTCACAGGAACTGGAAGAAATCTATGTTGACCTTTGTAAGACCCTGGCTGAGTCTATACTTCACGAATCTGACGTCATCACTACTCGGGTGAGTTTTGAGTTTCTTACTTAAAAGTATTTAATTAGTCGACTAATTTACACGCCATTCGGAAAATTAGTGTAAATGGCGTAGATAAGCGTTGGTTAAATTTAGACGAGACTTTCAAAGAGGACTTCCTTGGTGGTCTTCTCTCTTGCTTATGATTTTTTGCCTAAACTCCAACTAAATATACTTTAGTCTGTAGTTGGCAATACTGTAAGTTTATGGCAAGTCTAACCTCGCGCGTTCCGGAAACCTAACCTAACTTAACCTAACCTAACCTAACCGAATGGAAAAAAAAGTAAAAGCGGGAGCAGGAATCGAACCTGCTTCTGCTCCCAACAAAATGTTAACACTGAACCTCCAGACCACTCTGGCTATTGTAAAGCATTGACCAAATAAGTTTTACTTATTCACAGCAAGAGAAGACGAGCACCGCGAAAGTCCTCTTTGAACGTCAGATAAATTTAGTAGGTTAGATTTGATCGCCTTTGTTGTGGCATATTCATTTATAGCAAATGCAATGACAGCGGAGCGAATGCTATTGATATTGTTGCAAAAATCTGGAAATTTCTTTAATATTAGAAAGAAACTCAAATGAAATTTAATTTTTAATCATTTGGTCGTGGAATTTAAAAAAAACTTACTGTGTTTTTTCTTGGTAATTCTTGAGCATGTACTTGTCAGATTTTTGAAGTTGATGAAAGATGGACCATTTCTAAAAGAGTCTTGAATTTACACTGCAAAAAGTAGGATTACGTTGTAATGGAAGAATAATTAAGGTAGAAGCGGTAATCTGTAAAATCTGATAGTGTATTTCGTCGTTTGTGTTATTTAAACGCTTCCTGTCTCAAATTTCTATCTTCGAGAGATTATTCAATATTTAACTTTCAAGTGGATATGTTCTCCAAAAATTAACTTTTAATTTAAACTATGTAATTAAATATAAAATCAGCAAAATATGTGTACGGTGTTTCATTCTTTAATATTTAAAGCAAATTACAAAGTACATCCGGTTAAGGTGCTTGGAACGAATCCGTTTCAGATTTTGGTAGAAGTTTTCTAATGAATTTTGAAAAAAAAAATGCGAAAATTAAAATTAAGATAACATGTTAGAACCAGAGGTAGCAGTTTTTTGTTTTAAATATTGCTGCCTCTGTTTAGCTTACCTTAAACTAACCAACAGAGGAATTAACATTGTGACGGGGACATGGGACATCTTTCTGTTCCATTCCTGTATGTAAGTACGTTTGAAAGATGATGAGATGAGCACTTAAAGTCTGATTGGAGTGGGCTGGAGGTTGAAGAAAGAAAGCTCGAGTGAAAGTGCAGGGAAAGCAGTGTCTTATTTCTGGGCCCGGCTCCAGGCTTGCACGTTGACTACCTTTGGGAAAGTCCGTGCTCCTTCCTTCCGCTCCAGCAAATTTTGTGAGAAGTGAAACACATTTTGTTCTGTCCGTCCTTTCCTCACAAAACTTATTTTCTGGAATATTAGGCCTTTTCTGAGCTCATTTCCTCCGTAATTACTATTATTATACTCAGGGCTAATAAGGCTCATCTTCTCAAAAGTACATCTTGGATCTCGAGCATGGCTCTGCCTGAGAAACTTATATAATGACCTACAGTACCATGTAGCTATAGAGTCAAACCTTCCTTCAGATTCAAATCCAATTATTGGAAACGGGTCTAATTCCATGCAGTAAGTGGTTCTCATTCTCAGAAAATGTCTGCCTTCTACCTGAGAAAAGAAAGAAGCAACCGGATTTGATTGACGGTGAAATCTGCTATAGTAGGGAGACAACTTTTGATTTCTGTGCTATTATGTATTACAAGTTTTCTAGCTACAAATTCAACGTCATGTTAGTTGCAAATTTTTGGAATGGTTGCCGTTCATCCGTGGAACTATTTTCATTTATAATTGCAGCATGCTGCGTTGTTCAGGTGTTTTAAATCAGCAGAGCATTTCCTTTTGTACACCGCTCTGAGAATCGAAATGCTTCCTTATAAACCGATCACTTACCATATATTATGACACTGAACCGAATGTAATTGATTGTAAGAGGATGTGACATGAGACTGGGGATAGGAAAGCTTGGTTTCAACTTGTCACATCGCTTAAAAGTCAACTACATTCGGTTCAGTGTCATAAAATATGTCAAACAACCGTCCATAAGAAAGCATTACGATACGATTCTCTGAGCGGTTTACAAAAGGAAATTTTGCATTGGGGCGGACTTGTATGTATCGTATATCGTATCACGTACGTATTTATGGAACATGGACGAATAATCATAGCAACAGCGACAATTGACGAAAAATAGGTGATGCATCTTTCACGCTAAACTTTAAATATTTTCCTATATTTATTTATCGTTGCTATACCGAACTATCGATATCTATCAACATAATGGTAATTCTTGCAATAAAAAAATCTAAAACTGACCTTAAATCGGTCACTCACCGCCCTGTACAAGTTTGACCAGACAAGATCAATAATGGTTGATTCTGTGGCTCGTAGCCTTGGGAATTAATTGTGTTCCCGTAAGAAGGGTATAAACTATAGTTTGGATCAATAGTTCCATGGAATTAGGGCAGAAGTGGGATTGAGTGACCTGTGCACGATACAGGACGGGACAAGGCCATTGGTACCAGGGAAAGTAATCCGAAGATCTCTTAATTGACGCGCTGGGTTTGAGATGTGTGGGAGGTCTGGGATTAGTGATGTAACCCTGGGTTATTGAAACGGATCGAAGTATCTACTTTCTGGTCTCCCTAAGGGCAAAGGTAACCACCGTGACGACCGGCATGAACGTATCCTAACCTCCTTGTGTGTGTGTCCAGTACCCGGTGATGCTCACATCGAACTGGCCAAGCTTCGGATCGGACTTTCTAGATTTTGTTATAAATTCACGTTACCAAGAATCAAGACATAATGTCAACCGTTGTTTCAGTTCTATTAGCTTGTAGCTACTTGCATTTACTTAATTATTGGTAGCCATCGTCAGTAAAGGCTATGATTCAATCTCACTGCGAAGCGAATAAATCCGATCCTCATCATGAAATTAACTACATTATTGAGCATAGAGCATAAGTTATTTGACGGTGAGAATCGTATTTTTGTATTCATATTTTGTTTTTCTAAAAAACCCAGAAAACTTGCCGGATTTTATAGAATGTGTTTCGTATAGTTTTAAAATTGATCAGAGAATTCAACGGAATGAAACTTTGATTATCTCAACTGAGTGAAAGAAACTAATTATGTCGTAAAGTAATTCTACTTCTACAAAATAGACGCAAATAATTGGGAATGTGAATCAAACCTAAGAAATTCATTAAATTAAGAAAACGAACAGAGCAAAGCAGAAGTACAGCCTCTAGAATTTTAAGACTTTTTAAGCGGTTTGATTCAAGAAAATGACATTCAATGAAGCTACGAGCTGAATATTTTTCATTCACACACCCAAAATGTATGGTTTATACTTTAACACTTCAAAAATCAGAGTTAAATTTTGAAATTGACCTTATTTTGCAAAAAAAAAATCAGTCGGTAACTGAAAAAGAGGCTTTTTAGTCTGTACAAGTAGCAAACAAAGAGTCAGATCAGAATGTATTAAAAATGCACTTTTGGTACCTCTGGCCTGTTCACTGTGAACAGGACCGGAGACAATATATTGTGAATTGGGAAGGATCGAGTGAAACTAGTGGGAGGGCGATGGAGAGGAAGATGGGATCAGATGTGTGCATTGAGCCTGGGAAGAAAAGAAGAGGAAAACAGTTATTATTGGATTTACCCAACTTTCTCTTGTTTTCACCACGACGACGTCTCTGGGCTACTTTGGGTCTGGCAGCCCTGAGAACTGGGCCTTCTGTACTTCTGTCCTTTCTTTCTCTCCTTAATCTGTGTATCCACTCAATCTAAACTCCATCTCCTATTTACTCACTACTACCCACGCCCACACAAAAAACCTCAGAAAAAATTTCTCTAATTCAATTTGGAAACTTGTATGCCCACTTAGCTTTATTGAGCTGGGACCAGGATTCACGCGTCGCAGCTCCAACTCCGTATCAATCAAAGGCTCTCCACTCCTTCCCATGAAAACATCAAAGTTGAGCTTAATTTGTAGTGATTTCGTTATGGTCCTCTTCATGGATGAGTTTAAGGGGGCGTTGATTTGATTTGATTGCTGTTACTGGTAGTGCACGAGGGTTATTTCATTAGTTCCGGTATTTTTTTATTTATTTTAAGAGAAAATGTCTGGTTAAATTTAATTGGGAGTTAATAAATTGATAATAGCCTTACCAAATATTGTTTTCGTGTAACTCTCGAATTTTAACAGTTCAAAGTTGCTGAATTAGAAAAAGATGCAATTTTCTTTACAAAATGTACCGCTCGACAAAATTTGGAACATTAGATTCTAATTGGCAACAATGGACATGAACATGTAGCATGATTTGCGTCCCTTCACAACCAGTAGGCATTTATGTAAAGTGATTTACATAATTAGGTGGCGTAGAAATAAGCTGAAATATTATTGGCTGCTACTCTTTTTTGTGAAGTAAATTTCGCCAATTTCAGTAGGTATTTGAGAATTTCGCCACTGCAACTGGCAACCTTGGTTCTGGTGTTAAAAAATAGGATAATTTATGTATACTTGAATATATTTTTTTAAATTTCAAATACGAAGCTATTAATACAGGTGCAGCGCACTGTGCTTTAGTTCAACTTCCATTTTGGAGTTCCCAAAATTATGTGGGAATAATACGATATTTGGCCTTTCTGTGTAAGTGTAACGGACGTCATTTCACACGAAATCCGGAAATCTTGATACGCAATTCCTTCGTCTCCTACGCTACTATCGAAGAATGTAATATTGTATCCTTCCAGTTTAGCGTCAGTCCAATTACTCTCTCTTTCTAAAAATACAGCTCTCTGATCTTGTTTATTTCCACAAGGCTTGATTCGATTTTCATCTTATTCAAGTTCTTTCTGAATGCCAGACTTCATAATAGAATCGGCATGCTTCTTCACCTTTCCTGTATGTCACTTGTAAAATGCTTTACGCTCTGCACTTTATCTGCAGGAACTTGGTACGTACAATAGGCAGACACGGAGGCTGTTTGTGATAAGCCATAGCTCCCTACTTGCGTCATTCAATGTGTTCAGTCTCTATTGACAACTGAACACGCTGACAACCTGCTGACCTTTGACAATTTTCACTTTCCCTGCCAACTTTCCACTAAATGATTCCTTTTTCATAATCGTCTATTGGCTCTGTATATGGGCATAAATCACGCACGTGTTCCGGGTTCTAAATTCTAAATGTCGCTGACTTTGATAAATTTGTCGAGTGATTGACGCATTTGAGCAGGTGGTCAATTATGCAATGTTTTGAAAGCTGTGCCGTG
>JAQFYU010002313.1:0-12214 GCA_034694905.1 Ceratophysella granulata
TATTTGTATTTATAAGTAATACTACAGACGAAGGGCTCATTAGCCCCCGTCCGTAGGACGGGCTTTCAGCTAGTTTGCACATAAATTTTAAGGAGAGTTTTTTATCCAAAATTTCCTCAGATTTTTAGTTCTTGACAAAAATATTTTTGGAATTTGAAATTTCGTATAGCGGTTTGTTTTTTTTGATTGGTTTTCAATATTTTTTTTTTGCTTTTTGACAAGTTGGCTGACTGGATTTTATCCCACGCATTTACCTGTTCAAAATGTAAATGTAATTTTTTTGGATAAAAATGGTTTTTAGTGGAACTATTGCTAATTTTGCTGCATATTTGAACGTATATTTAGATCGTTTTCAATTCATGCGAGATGCGAGCCTTTCCTTAAACATGATGTATGATATTCACATAGCCAGGTATTCTACAGAAGATTACACGAACGCCGAGCAAAATTCAGCTGGAAAGCTGGGATTAGAGAATAGTATACAGTATCCTTAAATCCTGACAGGACTACGTGGTTTAACTAAAGTAATCTGTTTTAAGTGCTCCTTAACTACATCATCAGCCTGTCTACAAATTATAAGCAGAATCGTGGAAGTATATGAAAATGTGAAATCTCTTGATACATGCAATTAAATCAGGAGCGGCTATAGTTCTAGATTCTAGATGTCAGGAAATCCAGTGGAAACCACTTCCTATGCAACATAAAGCGCAAAGCTGATGATTAGCTGATTAAAAGTGAAGATGTCTAGCGGGTTTCCAAGGATACGGGGCCTCAGTTTTGAGCTTCCCACAAATATTATCGGATTACATGAAGTGTAACTCGCCAATTATATGAGCTTAAGCTACGTAATGAGATACAAGGGCTTCCGTGTACAAATCCTTAATTTTAATAAATTCAGAAATCTTTTAATTCCTCTGGAAGCGGAAAGTTCTCGTAGATTAGAGCATTGGCTCTGAAACTAGTTTCGCTGAACCGAGAAGGTTTAGAATGGTTTTTGAGAAGAAGAGGTTAAAAATCAATAGAGACACTTGAAGTATATTTCCCAACGTGTGTTCTCTCTCAAACTGAATGCATCCTTTCAACCGGAACCAAAATTCTTCATTTCCGCTCAAAATTGACTTGTCCCTCTTCATCACGACCATCTCAGGCGAGAGAGGAAAAACCCATTCTTTCCCTTTCGTCTTTTCTTTCTCTCACTCCACTTTTTATGCAACCTGCATTTTCGGATTCGCCAGGGGGTCATTTAGCCACACAAAAACACTGTCAAGAATCTATTTACTAACTCCTTCGAGTTAGGGCTCCAGACGAGAAAGAAAACTAATGACCACGGCAGCTCAACACCACATCCGAGTATTGGCCATGAAATTGGTGGCTAAGGCTTCTTCTAACCGATTTCGACTGCTATTTCAGACTTGCACTTCAATTCAACCTATAGGCATGAATTTTTTGCAACTATTTGACTTAATAATAGTAACGCTGGAAATAAATTCGATTTTCGCCTCTTGGCGCAATATATAATAAAAAATATATTTAAAAAACCTTGTTGGCTCAGACTTACTTTCACCGCAAAATAACTAGCTTTCATTTCGTGAAGTTAGGTTAGGGTAACTATTGCGGAAGAGGTTTGTAAATTGTGTGGTTGAACTAGGGTAGGTTAAGCTAGGTTTTGCCCTGCAGGCATGCCCACAACGAATGACAACATATAAAGCTGCATCAAGTAAAAGTAGGTGGAGTACGCTGAGAAAATTTGGGGCGATCATCAACTTACTCAATTTTGCGGTGAAAGGTGCATTTTTTTGGCGGTAAGACTCTAAATCAAGACCTTAAAAATTAAAATTTCACTTTGTGTCTTCGATCTAAATTGATTTAAAATTGAGCAGTCAAAGACGAATTTTTAATTCACCAATATCTGAAAAAAATCAAAATTTAAAAGTAACTTTTTAATGTAACTATTTAATTATAAATTTTTAATTATTAAAAGTATATTTATGAATAATTATTTATTGAATCTTAAACTTGATTTTTTAGTACAACTTTTTAATATAAATTTGATGGATGATCCGAACACGGATGTTTTTTTTTGTTCAAAATGCCAGCTCTTAAACGCCAATGCTCAGCAAAGCTAAAAATTCTCCCGAATATTACTTAACGCAGTAGTCGCATCACATGCTCAATAAGATTAACTTCAAACTTACAATGAAGGCGCAAAGGAATCCCTATAAAATAAGATCCTTCTGATCCAACGCGTGGAGAAAAGTATCCTGGCAACTTTCACCCGCCTCAGTGACTTCACACCAAAGTGAGAGATCCACTTTGCTCATCTTGGATCTGGAACCCTTGGCTCCAAACCAGCCTCGTGCCGTACAGTGTGACTTAGGAATTTGAAATTCTTTTACAAAATTCCGCACTCACAAAAATTTACATGAAAATAGATTTCTTCCAAAGCTCACTTTAAAAATAGCCTCCGACCCTTTTGTTTCAACTTATTGTGAGGAAGTGGAGCAAACATGAGTCAGAATTGTGTTAACGCCTGAATCTAGGTTCACTTCGCTGTCAGTACTGTAACTCAGCGGCGTGTAAAAACTTGAACAGGTATTTCACTTGCTTTCACATATTTTGGAAATGCAATAAAATTAAAAACTTCATATTTTACCGGTTTTTCTTTGAATACATCTCACCGCTAATAATTCGGATTTTCACCGCAAAATAAAAAACAGGTCTAGAGTATACGGTAAAAATGTGCGGTAAACTAAATTATGATCTACCCAGTTAATTTTAAAGTTCGGTGAAATTAAAGGTAAATAAAAATTAGCATTTTTTTAGATTTTTGAAATCAGGTATCAGAATTTAGTGTGACAAGCCGTTGGTCCTGGCCGTAGTGTTTGAAAGCGAATCCTGAATTTGAACTGGGCCGACCTCCTCGGTCAGTTCTGGATACTCATCCAATTTGACTCATTTTCCACGCTTTCACTTCTTCCTTTCTTCCTTCTCCACCAAAGGAATCCCAGAGGAGCGTTCCAAATCTCCAAACTTTATTTACTCTTCTTTTAATCTTTCTCAGCTCTGGTGCTGGACTCAAGACGAGGAGCCGCCTGAGTTCAACCACGTCTCTCACCTCCTTCCTCCACTCCTTATAAACCTTAAGTGACCTCTTGACCAACGGATTTGATTTGATCGGCTTCCCTACTCCACCACATCCATACATTTCACCTTGACCCTCCGTCCAATCCTCACTTCCAATCTTCACTTAACCTTCTACGACAATGGGCAGCAGTGAATCTGTATGTAGTGTATAGCAATCTTAGCATTATCCAGTGCTTGACGGCTGAGCAGGTCAATGACTGCTACTTTAATTTTGGGGTAGATTTGATGTTTTTTTTTAAAGTCTGGTAAAATTATCTTGTTTGTGTTGCAATTTTTGGTTGGAACGCTTAACCTGGATATATATTTAAAAAGGGCAGATTTTCAGCAGAACATCCCCAAAAAAATCTATCAATTCCAGCCAGTTGACGTTAATCGAGAAGCCTTGTGCCGAAACACATTTTGAGCAAATTTGAAATTACTTCGGTAGCCAGAATATGAAGAATTTAGTTTTGTACCTGAAATTTGCAACTTTTGATAGGTCTATCTATACTACTGCAGTTGCATTTATTAGTTCTAATCCACGAAAAAAAATTTAAACAAGAAGTATTCATCAGATTTTGATTATAAATCGTAGCCCAAGCTCTAGCTTAATTTATAAAACTTCGAAACCAGATTTAAAGTGATTGATTTACTCAACTTAGATCATTATAAACACATGGGATCTTCGCAGATGTCAAACCCGTTCAAATCTGGCCAAATTTGTAGCAAAATCTATATTGGATATTGGAGATTGAAGTATGTAGTATTTCATGCATTTAAAATTTCTTAGTTATGGTTATACTACGTAAATCCATAATTTTGATTTACTAAGTCTTAATTATTTAGAATTTGACATTTAACAAATTGGAAGGGGTTTGACATATGAGATTTTGACATTTGGACCCTATCCAAAAAATACATGTTTTCATTAAATTTGATTATATTTGAAGTGCTAAAATTGTATTTATTTCAAGCAGTAAAATTGTCAAATTACTTGGCAAACTAGGCAGATTTAATGAATAATCACATCAGTGATTCAGACTTGGACGATGATCTAATGAGCGATACAGTCGTGAAGGCCAAAGCATTGTGCTTGCGCATATGACTTGTTTGAAATGTTAAGATTAGTACAAAATATCACTAGCACAACTGTTAACTAAATTTTGCGAGCATAATTAAAAGAAAATCGAAAACTTAAATTTTTCAAAATCCCATCTGGACATGAAACCCGTGATTGACACAGGTTCTGCTTGAACAAAAGCTATATTTTTTCAGAATAGAAGGAACGTGCCGAATGGAGTCTTGACCCAATTGTCGGGCTACGCCTGCTGGATTGTCTGAATTAGGAGTCAAACTTTTTTTTTTTTTGGGTGAGGACGAGGGCGCGTGGCTAGTCCGAATCTCCAGTTCACCACCCACACTGAGCCAAAGGCATCTCTACAAATTTTAACTTTCCATTCTGACTACGTAAGTAGAGTGAGAAGAGGCTTGGTGGGGTGGGCCTATTTGTGCTCCTCTTCGTGGAAACTAAACAAATTATCTCCACAAACTCGGTTTCCAATAAAAGGAGAGAATGGCGGGTGTTTTGGGAGGAAACAGAGCTTCACTTTTGGTTAATCTCAGCTCAAAGTACTTTTCACTCCAGTTTGCATCTCTTCAAACCCAGTCGAGTATTTGCTTGACATCTTACTCGGTCTGTACTAGTGCTTCAGCCACACAGAGAGACCGAGAGCGGATCATTTATCTGAAGCCAAAACCCTTCTCCTTCATAAAACTAAAGTCCCTTTGTTATTAATTAATTCCTTTGAGAAGACAAAGAGAGACTTGGGCAAACAAGGACTAACAACAACAGAAGAGCCAATATTAGATCTCAAGCCCAGAGAGTGTACGGGAATTATGAGCAGAACCCCATGCATCTCTGGAACATGACATGACTCAACTGAGGCACAGAGACCGGGCCATGGCCTTCCTCGTCCCACCAGGCCAGCCAGGCTTCAAAGACCCCTTTGCTCCACAAAAATAGCCGCAAAGAAAAGTTTAGCTCATAAAAGGCGACAAAGTTCTCTGACCAAGAAGTTTGTCAACAAAAAAGGTTCACATAAGTAAACTAGTAGGAGCCATGCATCAGCTACACTTCCTTGTACTCATCTGTATAACGTAGGGCCTCAGTTCAGTAGGCACAGCTTATTCCTAATTAATAGCACAAGAAAGGGAATATATTGCTTATTTAATGATCCTTCACATGAGTGACGGCTTTGGTTTCCTTTGAACTTTCGGATTCGGACTCGCCCACATCTACTCTATGACGACCAACAAGCACGAATCAACGGCTTAACTTAGATTGTCCTTGTTCAAGCAGTAAATAAACAAAACACATTAGCCGTATTTGTACAACAAAAAGCCGGTTATATAGTCAGAACAGGGACAAAATCGAGTTTTCGTACCTGTCACTACAACCTACGGTAAAGGCAGCAGCTATAGTATGCTACAAGCCACATATTCGTTGTCTACATTTGCATGTATTATATACTACACGAGTAATACACAATATGGCAAGATCTTTGATGTCACATAATCCCACATGGTATGGATGCACAATGCACATAAATGTGCATGCTTTCCACGCTATTGAACGTGGCAAGATAAAACATGCCATATACATTGATTCTCTATAATTGCACTATGCGTTGTATGTTGTATGCTATTATATTGTATGTGACAGGATCTTACATGTCAAATGCTCTATCCTGTCTTTGCATATGCGCTGTACGCTAAAATATTAAAAGAGAATCTCCTATTTTTTTGTAAATATTTTCAAACTCTTTCTGCTTAAGCAATGGAGGCCGTACTTGACTGTTAAAATTGCTTAACTTGTCACTTGTATACAGCCTGGTTCCAACTAGACGGACCCCCGTGACTTCGTTTTTCTTGGCAACCAGCAACAATTCGTTGCCAAATTTGTTGAAGGCAGCTAAAATTACTTAAAGTTAATAGTATTAATTAACTATCGCCTTCCAAATGCTTAAGTTGCAGTTACAGACTGTGCAACTCATGACATTCATGACAAGTTAGTCCGAATATTTTGTGTGTTTCTTCCATAAATTATTGTCGCCATCACGTATGTCACAGAATAGCACCTGAATTTTAAAAGTGACTGCAATATTGGCATTATAAATAATAGCCAAAATAATAAACAAAGGGGGTTCGTCTATTCTGAACCAGCCTTACAAAAACTACATATTTGGATACTTGACAATTTATAGCTGTGCATTTCTTAAGTAACAATTGGCATCTCATGATATTTTCACCATTTCCTTAAATTCGGAAAATTCGAGACGAAATTGAACCTTTTCGAAGCTTTTTTAACCTTTGTACTTATGTATGTCCCAAAAAAAATATATATATATACTGGTATGACAGTTAATAGATATACTTTGAAACGCCTTTATACGAGTATGAAGTACGCGTTCGGAGTGTCTGTATACCACACAGAGAGAGCATGTGCAAATGTGCACGGAACCAAGGAAGTTGTACTAGTGAAAGTGCTACTTAGAATTGAATTAAAGTTCATTTTAATCTGAGTCTCATGTCTCGAGTTAGCGTGAGATTACACATGTGCTTGCTCTTCTTCCAGAAACAGATTTGGAATGCCTGAGACCAAAATTGGACAAGCATACATTTTGAGCACTTCTAACTCCAAAATCTGATCAGTGCCCGAGTGTGACTATATAAGTCCAGGTCGTCGTCGGAAGAATTGGATTCCGACTTCTGATTCTGACCTCCAGAATCCAATATTAAATCCCGGGACTAAAAAGGGAAAGTAATCCGTGTTGGCCCATTTGATTCACTGAGTTCCTTCACGACCTTCCAGCATGCTCATGTCCATGTGTTAGCCAATATCCCAAGGCCTATTTGAGTTTTTGAACTTTGAACACAATCAAACTCTCCTTCTGCTCCCGAGAGCCCCACCCTCAGTCCGTCCCCATGCCTCAAACTGTCCTAAGTTTTTGCACACAAAAACTTTTAAGTCAGCCTGTTTTTCCGCCAGGGAAACCTTATCTCCTGGGAACTTTCATAATATACTGCTTGTTCGACAGCTAAACTTTTTTATACCAGCCGTTTAGGCGGAATATCTACTTCCTTCATTCCCGCATAGATTCCACTTCTCCATATCTATTCCATCTAGAGAAAAAAAGGGGCACCAGAAAAATCATTACAGAATCTATTATTAGTTTCCTAGTCCGTGACTTGTCCTCCTACTCAGTTGACTAGACGCTATGCACTTGTCTGCATGACACCCCGAGACTTGTGTCACAGTCTGCTCCACATAGCTCATAAAAATCCTTGTCACGAATATTGTAAACAAGCACGATACTCATGCATATCAACCAAACATTAAATCTAAATTCGTCCATTTGATGTCACCATCGGAGAGTCCATACATAGCTCATCATAGTGAACCATGTGCGTCCATGAAAAAATATACAGGAGCTCATAAGCTACTTGCCCATTCATTCACAGTCGGAGAAAGCATGCATTGATTTTTGTAGCGGCACTTTAACGAAATTTTTTGAACCTATTTATATTTAGAATTTGATGTGACTCGATTACAGAATAGAAAACAGTATGCGCTAAAATGCGGTTCAGATATGTACTACAAATATCCAAACAAAAGACAGTGTGTAAATGCACTCGAATATATTGCATCAAACAATATTTTTTGCAAAATAATTCAATTTAAAATTCATCAAAAACTCAACAATAAATGCATCGACAAATATATGCAGGTAATATATCCAGTTAGCCGAGTCTAACATACTCCAGTAGTTTTGAAAACATCAAATTAAAATTAAGCAGGGATATTTTTTGAAATTCCAAAAAAATTTATTGTCACAAAGTAAAACCTTACCAAACTTTTTGAATAGAAAACTAACAGCATAAAAGTATCATCAAAAAGTGCGAAAATATTAAGTAAAATTGCAGAAGTGTTTAAAAAATCCCAAAATATGCACTCAAATTGAAAAAGCGTCCAACATGCACCAAAACCTTAAAATAGGCAATTATGCACTAAAAGCTTCAAATGTGCAAATATGCACTAAAAATTTAAAATATGCAAATATGGACTAAAACTTTAAAATGTGCAAGTATACACTAAAACCTTAAAATATGCAAATATGCATAAAAACCTTAAAATGTGCAAATATGCAATAAAACCTAAAAATGCAAATTTGCACTAAAACCTTAAAATATGCAAAAATGTAAATATTATGAACTAAAACATTACAATATTTAAAAAAAATAAGCAGATATGCACTAAAAGCTTAAAATATGCAACAAGTATCCACTAAAACCTTAAAATATGAAAAATTAGGTAAATATGCACTAAAACTTAAAAAACGTAAACGTATGCAGTAACTAGTAGTGAATTTGGAATCCAGCTCCTGAACCAAAGTCTCTTCGTCGCATACGTGCAAATTGCACAGGAGAAAGTGTTTCTAGCCTTTGCTCAAAGGCAGTGAGAGTACCGCATGGAATTCGTGTTGCAGTTGCATTTCCCAAATCCAGATTTATTTAAGTTGAAATTGCATATAAATATTAGGAAATTACTTGATGTCAATCTCCATAAAGGGAAATAGACAAAGCCACTCATTTCCAGATCCAATTCCGGCATGGTTGGCCAAAATCCTGAGTTTGGTTGAGTGATCCGTGTTGGAAATAGGGAAATCATGACAGAGTTTAATAACTCTCAAACCTTTCACCATTAGTTCCAGTAAGAGCCTCTTTCGTGTCTCTCGGAAATGGAAAAGGAGAGTGAATTGATAAAACAAAAGAATAACATACCAGGACTAATGCTTGTAAGTGGGCAGGAAAAGGAAAAGTAATGACGGGGGGATATCGAGTCTATAAAACAGAACAACCCAAAAAGGTCCTTCATGCTCATCCCTATCATGTGCCCAATGGAAAACTATAAATAACACGAGTCTGTACAAACTAATATCCCTTTACAGAAATTGAGCCTTTTCTACGCAAAAAGTGACGTATGGGCAGGTCTAAGCCTTTAAATATGCACCTGTTTTCAGTTGTTCCGACTACCCGTGTATAATTAACCATGGACTCTCCATCCACAAATATGTATGTGCCTTAGTAGAGAACAGTCATGCCCATAATGGTTCCTGCTCCGATTCTCCAACTTCCCAATTATTTTGGCAATGAGTTCTACATGCAACACTACAATGTGGAATTGGAGCAAATGGAACTCACAAGGCCATCATCGACCAGCTACGCATAAATAAATACAAAGGACAGGTTGACTAAATTGAATTTCCAACTTCTTTCGCACATACAAACACAAGACTCAAATTGACAATCAACTATCATACTAACAAAAAGTTTTTCATCAATCAAAACTAGTTACTAGGAAATATTCTGCAAAGAAATCCAGTTTTCCATTAAGAATTTTTCTCTAAGGTCGTTTTTTTTCTATTAGCGTGACAAATGTGTAAATAAATTACTCTTGTCACGAGTATCAGGTATCAAATTGAAGCATTTGCGACACTTATTCAAACTACAGAATACAATGAAAGCAATTTGTAAATTGTAACCTGAATAGGCTTTGGTTCTCAGGTTGGATGGCATCAAAGGAAAGGAGGTTATAATTAAGGCAAGGCTGATATGCACCAAAAACTGTAAAAAATATCTGCACAAATATTTACTAAAGCCATCAACATATGCAACAAACATTTTGTTGCTACACAGAATATGCATTTATATTTCGAAAAAGCAAATGACTAACATAAATCTGGTCAGTCAAGTTGCATAAACACAAAAAATGTGGACAAATATCAAATTAAAATCCAGCCGCAATAATTTCTTGAAATTCGAGAGCAGAATATTGCCAAGAACCTTCCGCGAACTTTTAATAAATAGAAAATATATGCTAATATGCAAAATTGCCTTCAGAAGTTTCAAAATATGCAGCGAAATTGCATAATTGTAAATATTTAACAAAACTACAAAATAGGCACCACAATTGGAAAAACGTTAAACTATGCAAATATGCACTAAAGCCTTAAAATATGCAAACAAAATGCACAGAAACCTTCGAATATGCAACTTGCTGTGCATATTTCAAGATGTTGATACACAAACCTTAAAATATGCAAAAATTTGCAACAAATATGCAAAAATGCCTTAAAATATGCACAATAAAATTTATATATTGAAACCTGGCTGGTGTGAATCGTTGAAATTTTAATTTATAAAATCTAGTACGAGCCCCCGATAAAAAAAAATTTGCATAAGAAGCCTTTCCTCAGTTAATGTAGATGCGACATGTTCGGAGTGTGTACAATACACGTAGGAAGTATGAAGATGCGTACAGATCATAAAAGGCTCGTTGGGCTTCAGAACTCAACTCACTCCACTCTGTTCTTGGACAAATGGAAGATAAAGCTAAAATTAAGTATGCAAATGAAAGTCTTTCCTTGGCGTTATTAAGGGTGAGAAGCCTTGGACTTACATTGTACCTTTAGACCCAAGATTTATATTCTGAACAGGAGCAGGGCCAAGACCAAGAGAATGAACTTGGTTCAACACGTAGCAGTTCGCTAAGACCGTATCATTTTAGCCAAGAAAATAGGAAATTGGATCCACGTCCTGGTTAGAGTTAAGATTACAATCAGTAAGAATATGTTAGCGTCGGGTATGTGACTACACTCCAAGGAATTAACATAATGTTGAGGAGTTGGACATGGAATTAATGAGAATGGTCAGCACACGTTCTTATGTAAAACCAAACTTGGACAATTCAAACTTGACAAAAGATCCTGTCACTTGGTTTTGACTTGACATTGGTCAAATTTTGAACCGATTTTTTGACAATTTTTTGATTAAAAAATGCATTCAACGAATGACGAAATTTGCAAAATAAGAAAATCATCTTACTCTGACAGTGTTAACTGAAAATGGTGAATGTCGTTTAAAAAGAGTAACATATGATTTTAAAGTAGCAAGGATAGTCTCAATTTGTTGAAAAAATTTATTTTTAGTTATTTAAATTGATGAAATGAGCCAAAGGCACAATGATTAATTCAAATGGTATTAAAATGGCAAAACTAATCAGTCATAGTTTTTTTTAAAATTAAGATATCAATCAATTTCCGCTAATTACAATATGACGAGCTTAATCATAAGTCAACATAGACATTTATTCAGCATTGACGAGATTTAAGGTTTATTGTGAAAAAGGTGATGAAATCGACCAGTTTAAACTTAAGCCACCTCAAATTTTGACTGAATTTAATAGTTACGAGATTAACTAACCAAAATCAGTCAAAAGATGATGAAATCAGTCAATTTTTACAGAAATTAATCATTTTTAACTGAAATCTAGTAGTTGCAAATTTAACAACCCACCAAACACAAGTCAAATGATGACTAAATCAGGGGAAAATTATAATCAACTAAATTTTTTAAATTAAAAAATTGAATTTTGTCAAATCAAACTCGAAAAACATTCATGGGACAAAATTCAAACCCGATCATCGGCCAATTGACAGACCATAATAGCTACAATTCGAAGGTCGAACTACAAACAGAACCCTCCGAGGTAAATCCCATATGAAACCCGAGAACGCCTGATTAGCAAGATGCAAATATGAAATTGAACACATTTTTCGTGTCATGCACATATTCCCTATTCTACGACGTAACTGAATTATCCTTGGCTTCGCCAGATTTGAATGTGCCAATATGGATGTGGAAGACTGAGATCATCAACCGAAAGACAACTCCAAGCTTGAACTTGAATCCCAACCACGTGACTCCTACGACATGTCCCCAATTAATTCAGGAACTCTGGTGTAATGTAGTGAAAGTAAGTAGAAGAACAATAATTATGAACCCGTTTCAGGAAGCAGAAGAGAAAGCAGAACAGTGAGCAGAACTGAGTCAGTCTCCAGTGAACGGTGTTCTGTGGTGATTCTGAGCTGTGAAGAAAGTTGGATGCACGGGACGCATATATCCTAAAGGTACATGAAATTTCCAATGGTGGGACGGACTTCCGAGATTCAACCAATACCGCACTCTTCTC
>JAQFYU010002314.1:0-12201 GCA_034694905.1 Ceratophysella granulata
ATGCTAAGAAAAGTGAATCTGACACTGAATTATGAACTTTAGTCTGTGACATTAGAAGACAATGACAGTAGAACTCTTCTTGAAAGTTTTCTAAGAAAATTAATTACATTTTAACGTGTGCAAACTTTGCTTTCCAGAAAGATTGCTAAGGCTAAATGTACCTGCAGCTTCTCACTTCCCACTCACTCACTTCTACGAAAAACGCTACGGATCTTTCAAGAATACATAGGAACATGAACTATTGTTTGTTTTTTTGCATAATTTTGTCGATAGTAGTGGCGCAAATGTGTGCTTTTATTTATCAGATTTTGTATAAGTACGAGGTTTGTTCTAGTGTTTCATTGTTCTGTGGCCACCAGACACGAGTTGTATGGATACAATACCGAAAAATCTGATTTTGTAGTTAAATCCTTTACAACGTTTAAATTATGTTTTGCCCGACGTGAAACACTTTTCATGTCTGGTTCATGTACTTTTAAACATACGGGTTTTTTGCCCGACTCTGTCTTATAAAATAGTTTGGATTTATACAAAAATTGTTGAAAGCGGAGTACAACTTTACAATACATAGACACGGTTTATTTTCTCAACCTAAAACATACAAAAACATACATTTTGCCCGACATCCCGTTTCAATAGTGGTTTAATGTTGCGGTTGCGTTTTTTTATGTAATTTTATGTTGCGGTATTAATGTTTGCGAATGTGTATGCGTTATGCGGGTATTTATGTAATTTTTATGTTGCAGTGTTTAATATTGCGGCTGCGTTCTACGTTTTTTGTTGTAAGTTTTGTGTTGCGGTTTCGTTATGCGTTTATTGTTGTAATTTTTATGTTGCGGTTTTTGATTTTGCACTTTACTTTATACGGTTTTTATTGTAATATTTGGGTTGCCATTTCTAATGCACAAATGTTGCGGTTGCGTTATACGGTTTTCGTTGATGTTTTGGGTTCTCGATTTGCTATATTTACAGGTATGCTGTGGTTTTTAAGTTGTGCTATTTATGTTGCGGTTTTTAATGGTATACATTATGTATGAAGTTGGCAAGCATTTCCAACACAAATTAAAACCGTAACATATCGAACTCGCTTAACCTTAGCTCCCTGCCCTCATAACGAGCTTCCGTGGTGGGTTGATTTTGATTATATAGCTTTTACTTTTGTTTATGAGAAATTATACTTTGTCAAAGTATCTTCCTTTTCTCTTCAAATTGTGTTTTTGAGGTTCCGGGTTGAAGAATCTTTTCAGACTTGTCTGTTGAACAGAATTTTTGACAAACTTTCTCCTTTTCCCTCTTCCCCATTATATATTATGTATTTTATGTAATAAAAAAATCTATCATGTCTCTCAACAAAGTCTTCAATCTTCATCTCCTCTCCCTTGTCTTTGATGGAGAAACAACCGAGTTTTTAGTTAGTCTGTCAGTTGCACTGCCACATTGATACGGGTTTCACGGCTTTCTTCATTTTCTCAGATATGCATCTCCCCCATCCAACTTCCAACATCCAACTTGTTCACGGAGAATACACAATATTAACTGGAAAAGCCATCACATCTTCATTCTTCATGCAGGACCCTATTTCCTCTCAACAACAACAATCTCTGTCGTGCCGGCGAAACAACATAGCAGTAGTGGTAGTGGTTGTTTATGGTTTTACAAAGGGAAACGAAGTGGTCAACATTAAGCCGAAAAATCATTAAGTCATTCGATGATGAAGACAATCTATAAAATTCAGAAATTTATTTCGTTTCGTACTTTCTTCCCAACTATGTGTCATTTTTATTAGACTATTTTAATTAATTATAACATAACTTTAAAATGCAAACGGCCCTAAATGCTGCATATGAATATTCATTTTTATAATTTCCTTTCAAATGCCTCTAAGCAAAGTTATGCTGTTTTTTTTTCAATTCAGTAGCTATTAGATGCTTTAATCTCGCTTTAATCGAGTATATATTTTTAAACATGGTGTTCAAGTTTTTGATCCTGTTGTCGAATACAGATTTTTAGAAATTACTAAAAGGGAATGGGAAAGAAAAGGCAATAATCCGCTTTGTAAATATATTCAATTTTCCAACAAAGAAGCAGTATATTCATTTTATGTAATATTTTAGGCTACACATTCATTCACTGATTCTCCCAAAATGAAAACGCATGTCGTACGCACCAAAGTCAAACCACGAAATACATCTTTGATTGTCTCTGAAGTTATTTTTACTTAATATAAATTTGAAAGTAAAATGGCATTGGACGTTAAATCAGATTCAAACTTGATCTTTGATTGGAATTTGCATAAATTTTTGCACACCATTTTTCTGTTGTCATCAATTAAACTATTAAACAGTATTTGAAACACTCTGAGCAGCAATCTCAATTCTTACAGATTCTCCCGAAAATATGCCTGTACCGATTTGATTCAGAAAATGGTGCGTGTTGTCCAGCTTGGGTAGACTCGGCGGGCTGGGTGGTCTAGACTTATTTTGAAAACTTGGCTCAGAGTTGAGGCATGAAACGGACATGGGACGTGGGACGAGGAGCAGAAAGGAGCAGATTGATATCTTCTTGTTTTCGGTGGTCGGTCTGTCTTCAATTGATGGAGAGATGACACGCGAGACCATTAATCACTCTCTGACGAGAGAGGATGTAGTGAAAGTGAAACAAGGGAGAAAGCGGAAGACAGGCCTAAATAGGAAACGAATCCTATATTCTCACTTCCTCATGAAACTTGAGAACCGTAATGATAAGATGGGATGCGTCTCCGGGGTCATAGTTCCAGACCGGGTCCAATTTTTAGCTTGTGTCTGTGTCATTCGTTTTTTAGACTTAGGTATACCGATGTATCGCATTAATATACATAGGTATGTAGAACGTAGAACTGGTGGCCATTTGAAATATTCGTTTACCAAGGCTCATCAGGACTGTATGCCTAAATTCTAAAGTCAGGTGTTACATCTTGATACATATGTAGATAATTGTGTTCATAATAATTGTAGTGAAACTGAAAATGAGGATACATTAGTTAAACGCCGATGGAAAGTCCTAGTATAAATTGTAAATTTGCTGAATCTTAAGAAGCTTAGGTTTTCGAGTCTTTTCCATAAATACCATTTCGACTGGGCATATTTAAATGTCCACAAATTAAATGTTATGTTGTAGTTTGATGTTATTTGATAAATGATAAGATGCTTGAATTTGTATAGTTCTCTTAAACGAACGTTTATATTAGTAATTATTTAATAATTAGTAATTAATTTGTAATTAGTAATTTTTAATAGTTTGTTAATTGCTAATACGTTTATATTTTATAATTATTAAATAATTAGTAATTAATTTGTAATTGGCAATTTTGTAGTTTGTAATTGCTAATTAATTTGTAATTGGCAATTTTGAATAGTTTGTAATTTGTAATAAATTTGTAATTAGTAATTAATTTGTAATTAGTGATTAATTTGTAATTGACTATATGTAATCGGAGCATTTCTTCGTAATTTGTAATTTGTTGTTGGTAATTTATGATTTTCAAAACTTCAACGCTCCAATTAAAATTCTTGGAAAAACTTTTGTCCAATCGCAGCATATTGCGTCGTATGAAAAAAGATTAAATAAGTCTTCAAAACTAATTTGTTTTGGGTAATGTAATTGAAGCTGGGTTAAATTACATGTCATTTCAATTTTCAATTACATTTCCGATTTGCGAATGAATTATCCAGCTGTATACTGACTTCACATGGAGTGGAAATGTAATTACTTCTCTTTTTTAAAGTTCATAAATGAGATCACGTGGTCAGAAATTCTGGAGACGCTTCCTCGTCCGCCTACGACGGAAAAAAGGAAGTGGGGAAGTACTTGATACTTTGATACAGTCGTGTACTGGGCTTGGTTGGGAGAAAGGATCATTTAAGGAACATGATTGATGTGGTGAGGCCAGAAGACGAGTATAATATTGACAGTGTAATTTTGGTAGGGACAGGCATAGCTGTTCGGATAGCATAGTACATAGTATCTTTGTACTTGTACTATATACCGTGTAGGTAGTTTTTGTGGAATATAAATGACATGTCACATGTTAGGGGGTCAATCTCACAAAGATTAACAATCGTTTTATTCAATGCAGAAAGAGAGGGTGACAGATTTATTTCGCCTTTCTCCACGGCGAAGGGTATATGTGACAAACTGGGTGCGAGTGTATTGTACAGTGCGGTTCAGTGCAAGGTGAGGATTCAGGTTTTGGGTTTTAGTCGATCCTGAATTTCCATTTTTGTTAGTTCCACGATGTGTGAATAAATTTATGAAAATGAAAAATGTACTAGTCCTGTTAATCAAATTAAAAGTTGCGTCTTTTTGACTAATGAGTTAAGGTATTATTTCCGTTTATTTCACTTTTTGCTAGAAAATCTAAAGCAATTGGCTGCATATAATTAATACATCTTAGCGATTTGATTCTGAGGGATGGCATTTGGATGACACACCTGAACTATGCTGCTGTTGTGGGCATAAAGTGTCAAATCAAGGTTTTCAACATCGATATTATTAGTTTTTAGCCTTGAAACTTGAAACGCTATGGAAATGTGCTACAAATTAATATAAACAACGTAACTCGAATTAAGGTGAATTTAAAAACTTTAAACTTTAAAATTATGGCAATTGGAATTTATTCTATTCCAATTGACTAAATTTAGTAGCACAATTTTCTAGGCTGAATTAGGCGAATTTTGAAATCCGGAAAAAATGAATACAATAAATACACGAAATGCAAAGCAAAGCGTTTCTTCACCAACTCGCGATGAACCACCCTGTATGTCTTTTCTTATTCCGACTTCCAAACCGGGTAAAGGGATGACATTATTATGGAAGTGAGTGATGATAAATGATTAAAGTGAAATAAAAGTTCCCCTCCGTTAAAAGTATTTATGGATAATGCATGATGGGAGCGGAAATGGAGATAAAGTGCTATATTATGATACATGATATTGTGATAAATTGTTTCAAACACTATAAAATACCGTATCACTTTCTATGTTCTATTGTACTATTGTACTCGTTCAATGGAATTATCTATATTTTTAGTTTTGCAGCCGAACATTTTTTGCAAGAACATGTCCTTGTAACTAGCCGACTGAAATTAACACACGAAGTTGTCCCTTCTATAAAAGAATCTAAAATAATTTGTAGTTTTCCATTTTTGTATTTTTTTTTTTTTTTTTTTTTGATGTAATAAAAATGCAATGCTACTTTCAAAGCAAATCACATATACATTTCTCGGCTAATACTGTTTTAAATTGGGGTTCATCGAACATTAAGGTCGCCTAAAAATGAAAAGGCAAGTTGCGATTTGCGTTGATTTTGTCGCCGAATCCATGTTTTTATCGCCACATTAAATACTCATGATTCTTCAAATGTTTACTACATTCGTTTGATATTGCGCTTAATCTTTATTAAACATGGAATGCCTACGCTCAAATTAATTCAGTATCGATTGAAAATTTGGAATTTTGTAAAAATGGAATTAAAATTTCTAAAACAAATCACTGCGTCGATTAGTACATCAATTAAATTACTTTTAATACTAAATTCAATGCAGAAATAATTTTTATAGATGTAATGTAAGTCTATGATGATATTAGCAAAACCGAAATTCTTTAAGCCGCTAAACGGTGAAATCATTAGGTAGCTGTAGTGCAGTAGCATGAAATCAGGATCCGAATCCGGTGTAGACCAACCTTAGTCCGTTGAAAAGAGGAAAGACTCCAACTTTCTCGGAGTGTCTGCATTAGGTATTCTGGGAAGGTTCTGAAAGGCAGAGCCTTGAAGCTCTTCTGGAAGGCAGAGTAATGACAGAACAGTTTTGACATTGGCGGAGATGAAATGTAACATTAAATGACGGAAGAGGAAGACACATCAAAGGATGAAGGAGGATATCCTCATTCCACGACTATATAGACGTCTTATTCGGAATATTATATAACCAAGGTTCGGCCTTAAGGTTTGGTGTGCAATGTTGGCAGTTGGCACTGAGTATCTAGTTCCAAAATTAGGTTTCCGATTTTAGCGAATTGTAAATTCATTACGAAATTGAAGTCATCATTGAAATTAACGGAATTAAAAATATTTTTAAAAACATTTGCAATAAATTAGTGTTTTTAATACATTTTTGCAAAATTTGAAATGAATTAATAAGTTTAAGTATGAACTTACCTATATTTAAATAAGCAGAAGCGATACATATTGTTACTTTCAATTGCGTTCAATACTCCGGCGTTTTAATTCACAAAATAATTTTTTTATTGGGTCCAATCTTTTGTTTTGCTTTTTTGAAAATATTTTAATATTTTGATTCAATTTTAAATGCAGAATTACTTTGTCTCAAAATTTTAGATACATATCGATGTTTAAACATGATTTAGTCAACTGTGGCCATGCGTTCTTCAAAGCCCAACCCAAACTTAAAATACTAGACACAAAACCCGCGGGAATCAAATACGCTAGCACAAATCACAACCTATAAAATCTCTGAATTCGACCTTCTAAAAATCAAGGTCCTAAAAGTCAAACCTTGGCTATATATGCTGGTAATATACCAACTCCGTATACGCCTGGTAGGATCCTGACGAAGAAGAAGCTGACGGGTTTTTGGAATATTATCCCCATGCTAAACTATCTCATTTTTCTCTCAAACTCGTCTTCAATGTAAATTGAACTGCTTGGTAGTGATAGTCGCGTCTTGAGCGTTATTTCAGGATTTTTACTTGTCCTTCCTGATCCCCCACCCGGATCTAAATAAGTAATCTCTATTTTGTCATACACCTTCAGGACACTACAGAGAAAGCCCAGCTTCAGTCAAAATGAGATTTGACTAGGATTTTGAATGTAATGTACGATGCAACTCACATTTTTAAGTAAAGCTAAGGTATGTGAAAAAAATACCAGGATCGTAGTCCAGCTTCGACCTTTTTGTTTAAATTTGAATAGTGCAAATTGCAATTCTAAGTATTGTTCGTTTGGCGTCGTTCTAAATTAAGTCAAGCAACGTGAATTCGCAGTATTCGAGTTTTAACAAAAAAACTTGCATCATACATTGCCTCCATGTTAAATTGGCAAAACCCATATTGGCAACGCTATTTCTGCCAAATTATAAACCAAACTGTTGTAGTTGCAAAATCGACAAAATTATATGTGTCTCATTGGTTTTTGCCATTTTCGAGTGTTGCAATTTTTGATACGAAATTTTTGCCAAATGGCCTTTTAACCAACAAAATACCCATGCAAAAATAATCCTCAGTCTAGCCTTACCGTCGAGCCTATGCATAATTCACACAAATCTTCTTGGAAAACGTGAAATTCTAAAAGATAATTTTATCAAAGATTCTCTTCAATGCCTGGAATGAATGTTTCCCAACTTTCGCCCAGAAAAGAGAAGAATTGGAATGAATTGAATGAGATCTGGAACCTCATTTCCAGGCGGGCGGATGCGAGTGTGGGATTGGCAGGGCAGGAGGTTCTTTTCCTTTCTGCATGGACACGCACGCCATGGGACTCTAATTAAAATGAAAATTTATCACTTCTAATTACATAATTAATGAATTCATTTGTTTTGCAGCTCTCATCTTCACCAGACCCTATCATCTCCAGACACGCTCCTTGTCTCACATAACATCCTCTTCCTTTGGGAACCTACTGGCTCTGCATGGGTTTTACTCGAATCCCAGTTCTATGTATGCTGCGATAATCGTTAAATATTGGAGTTCAGCATCTCCAGCCAAATTATGGTATAACACCACTCAATCGAAGAAATTAAGTTCAAACATGATTGACTTTAACAATAATTAGTTGAAGGTGAAGTATAATTTAGTCAATGGCAATTTTTGTACTAAAATTGTAAAAACGGTTTGTATATGTTACCCACAACAGATGAACAATTTGAAGTAGATGTTGCAGTTACATAAATTGCTTTAAAATCGGTAGATGGGAAATTCCTTGTGAATATTAGTCCACAAAAATTCGCTCAGAACTACAAAAATGCCATATAAATCCATTAAAAAATCTCAAAATCACAGAAATTTCTATAAATCATCCACGAAAAACTGAATTATTTCCAGATAACTTTGTAAGATTCATTTTGTAACAGTCTAAAAATAACCACAAAAATTGCCATTTTATATAAAAATTTTCATAAATCGTTAATAATCCGAGAATTCTCAAAACATTATAGACGAAAGAAACGCTTTGGCTCAAAATGCCATAAAATATCGATACGAAATTTTTTAAATTGCAGAAATTTCACATAAAAATGCATTAAACTTGTTAAATACTTAGATATCTGCAGAGAATGATCAAAATTGCTGCGGAAAACGTTTTTTAAAAAAATTTAAAAATATTCATAAAAAATGTCAAATATTTAAAGAAAAGGTCACGCATATTAATTGTTTGAAAATGAATTTAAGATAGAACTGCAATTTCGAAATTCCCCTTGAAACTAAATAATTTGCTTATAAATTAAATACAAAAACGAAATGTTCTGTTTTTTTTTAAGCGGCAGTATTGCGTATACGTATGAATGCATGAAAGCACACAGTTTGAAGCCGATTGTATAATCAATACAAAATACACTGAAAATAATCCAGTTTTATAATCAGCTTGGTACAGTTGACAGCGGAAACCTGGAAGAAAAATTCTAGTACGTTAACTAATAATTTTAGAAAATAAGAAGGATACATCTTGTTAACCAAAGGTAACTGAAATGTGGAAAGAAGACCCACCAAACTAATATTAAGAAGGAAAACAAGGTAGAAGATAATGAGATTTTCTGCTATTAAGAAAACTTCCTTTCATCAGAAAAGCTTTGGAAGGATACACAAATGACGTGGGAGAATAAACGACCCAATGATATCAAGATCAAAGAAGAGGAAGAAAAATAGGTTCCAAGTTTCCAATTGACTTTTCATAATACTTTTAAGGGGTTCAACTATGTAGTCGCTATTCGCTACCTAAATACAGAAACTGCCTCCCTGTTAAGGAACCATTTCCGTGCTTTTCCGTGGTGCCTCGACAATTCAATTCGGAAATGGCATTTGGGAAATCTATATTTTAATTCAAAATGGTTTTCATATCGAAAAGGAATTCTGCGAAATCTCTAAGATGTTGCATTGTATTACTTCAATGGTTTAATCCTCAGTATTCAATTGTTTCGATATTTACCAGTTCGATGTTCTATCGTCTCGATATTTGACAGATCGATGCTTTATTGAATACCAGATTTGAGATTGAGCTGATCGATATTTGAAAGAATGCTTTATCGTTTCAATGCTTCACTTTCCCGATACCTGTTTTGATGTTTGGCTGGATGACAGAATTTAGGTTATATCGGTTCGATGTTTGACTGCTCCGTTGTGTTTTTTCGATGTTTGGCAGTTTCGATATTTTATTGCTTTCATGTTCGACAGCAGCAATGCGATACACAAAATCTTTCATGTTTGTTGAGCATCGAGCATCTCAAACTTTTCGATTTTTCATCGTTTCAAATGTTGCGCGGGCTCTGACGACGTTCTATGGCATCGAATGCTAGAAATCTCCGATATCGATGCTTTATGGGCTTAGAAATTTTCGTTTCAATGTTGGACATTTCTGACAACGATGTTTGATGTTCGATCGCGTCTCGCGTCGATTATTTAAAAACCCGATGTACCACCACCGCTTTTATTTTTGACGGCACCAATTATCGGTTGATAGTAGTATCGCTTCGTTGTTTAACAAAACTTAGTTTCATCGTTTATATTCCTGCGTTATTCTAAAATCCAATTAATTCCATGTGTTACATCAGCGATATTTCGAATTCGATATCGCGAATGACTTTTCCTTGAGTAAGCCAACAATTAAGGCCAATCAGGAAGAATCGCTACTCGAATATACATTGTTCGATACTGAATAAAATTACTTTTATCGTTGACTCGTTAGAAATATCGCCTGATCCGTCGAAGGTTCGACTTGGCCACCAAAAAATCTGTTCGGATAAATGGTCGTGAAACCTTGTTGGGTGCACTTTAGGCTGAGCCTATAACTCTTCCGTCCCCATATACTGGGATGGGGATAGTTGGGGTAACTTTGATGTAGGTACAGAATCATGAGAGATCGAGTGGCATAAGCACTTGTGCAACTCACACAACTCAAGAACAACGGAAAGAAAGGAAAAGAAAGTGAGTCTCCGGATCCGTTATTTATCGCTTCTTCAATTTGAGCTTATCCAGCAGTTAGGGACTCAAACCCTTGGCTCGACGGATCAATCCGTGGATTCGGAATTGATTTGCGATGGAAAAAGCGAAAAATCTAATTAAAATATTCAATAAATTATGTCGTAATTATACTCTGACAAACATTTTCTTAAACGGCAT
This sequence comes from Ceratophysella granulata, assembly GCA_034694905.1. NCBI lineage: Eukaryota > Metazoa > Arthropoda > Collembola > Poduromorpha > Hypogastruridae > Ceratophysella > Ceratophysella granulata. The sequence continues at coordinate 10,386 of JAQFYU010002314.1, forward strand.
GACAAATTTAAATAATGATGCCGTAATTTGACAGAAAAAGCTTCACGTGCACATACACACTATTAAATTCCAAAACGTTGATAAATTATTCGTAATTTGATCCAATTATTTGCGTGTTAAGATATAAATAATTACTCCAAATGTTGAACTTTTTGTGAAACATAAATCCCGCTATCATCCAAATCACATAAGCCCGGATTTTATTACTATATCCGCCTCCGGCCTCTGAACTTAAAGCCCACGTCGTGTCAAGTGCCAAATAAAAGACGGCATCATTAAAAGCACGGTATCCGACAGCGCTTGAAAATTCTATAACCTCTTATGTTATGACTTATGACGTTTTACCTATGTGAAGATCGGTAATCTGAAATGAGCGTATAGCAAAAAATATACATATAATCGCATTACATAATCGTTGCAGGCCAATAATGAAAAATAAGCTTTCTTGTTTATGAACCCCGCACTGTGAATTGTACGTCACATAGGAGGGTTTGGAGTTCTCACGTGATCTATCGTGCAACCGTGATCTGGTCAATATAGCAAATCACACATATCACAAATTTTCTGGTGTACATTCGGATACTGGGTCCAAAAGTTGGTCGATATAAGGTCCCATGCGGTAACCGCACCCATGGCAACCACTTTCGCTCGTTTCTGTAAATCTAACCTAACTTAAAGGTATGAGCGAAGTGGGCGGTATCCATAAACCAGCAAAAGGTAACCATGGACGTTTACCATGAAGCAGCAAGTGGAAATCACAGGCGGTTACTATGAACGAGCAAGTCCAAACCGTGGGTGGTTACCACGTGGGCTCTACTCCTGTACCTATGTGTTTCAAGCATACAAACAGATAACATGCCGCAATAAATGGTGCTGAGCTTAAGCTTAACGTTTACAACCTTCTTTTATTCCATTTTTACAAGATAAACCTCCCGCCCATGAACTTCAAATTTTAAATCACTCCATCGCATAAGTTTATGGTTACAGTGATTACAATTTATGCCAGTCAATAGAAATGTTCGTCAAGGGAAGAAATCAAGGAGATAAAATTAAACCTTATGATTTCTGATTCATAAATAGAAATATAATAAGGGAGTATTTTAGGTCTAACAAGGCTTAAGCCTTAAGCTTAGCCGCTTATGAATTGTGTAATCACTAGAATTCACTGAACTATAAATAGCGGAATTTGAAATTCACTCAGAACATTCCCCCAAAATTGTAGTTGTGTCTGAAAGTATTTAGTCAATCCTGTTAGCAAAAATGATGGGATTCAGAAATACTTTCATCAGTGCACTGCTGCTGCTTCTGAGTGCATACGTTGACCAATCAACCAGTTTTCAGTCATTTTTGGCAAACAATGAAGCCCAGTACCAGAGTACTCGTCGGAACCTAATTGACACAGTGGTTTCTACAAAGGCCTTCAATTACTTCAATCCCAGCAACTGTTCTCTGCATCCAGCACTCGGTTAGTCATAGCAGCAGTGCAAGCGAGTCACCTAATTCACAATATTTAGAAAGGAACTTAGTTCATAGCACTTTTTAAAAAATATAATACTAAACATAAAATATATAATAGTAAAAAAAATTAAACAAAACTAGATATTTATAAGTGAAAGTTGAACTTTCAGCAAACTGATTCTTCCACTGGGTTGAATTCAGGAATATTGAGCACGCAGTAGTCGCACATGGAGAAAGCTACATGGTAACCACCCGTTACTTCAGATTAAGGTTTTCCTAAACGAGGACAAGTGGTTACCACGGGCGGTTACGATGTGCGGCTACTGTGTGCTCACTGTTGCGGTTCGATATGCTCACC
>JAQFYU010002315.1:0-12200 GCA_034694905.1 Ceratophysella granulata
TTGATTATAGTGTTTCAATCAATATTCAGGAAATTAAGGGTGTCATTAGTAATTATGGTCCTGCTAGACGCAGTACGTATGTGAAATCTTGTTTCCAATCTGGCTGGACCACCACCATATAAACTGACATATAACAAGTTCACTCTATTATGCTGACCAAAGGTGAAAAAGTTGTTCAGCATACACTTCGAGGTCATGGAGTTGCAACATGAATTCTTACTTTGGATATAAAGTGTCAGCTATTTACTTGTGATGTATCGGTATAGTCTATCATTATCGTCTAATTAGTATTTGGTTAAACTTTTGAGGAAAATTCATTCTCAAAACCAGAAAAGATCTCATGACAGTTTCGGCGTTCCAGGGTTATATAATCCTGGAAATTTGGTGCTTCGTGTTCGTGTGATCTGAACTTGGTATTACTACATTTGGTGAAGATTGAAGGCAGTACGTATTACATGTTTGATTTCTATGATGTTCAATGTTCATTGTTAATTAGTTTCTTGCGATGCGGTACAATGCCATACCAGTGCCATGGCATAAACTGAACCACTACATTCAACATTTCAACATTCCATATAATGTAAAACTGAAATACTTGCGTAATTCTTTTTGGTTTGTCCAAGAAACCTTGTTCAACTGGTTTATTGTCACATTGAAATTGAAGGCAACAAATGAAAACTAAACCAGATAGCGATGAAGATTGCATAAAATGTTTTTTTAAAGATACATGTATATTCATCCACGAATGGAATTCAGAAACCATTTTTCAATTTACCAGTGTTACTAAGAGAAAAAAACTTCACGAAAGTATCACCTGGAGCCTAATATTCTGGTTCCTTTTTGCAAACCATAATGAAATCATGAACCATAAAACTGTCACACGAGTCGAACAGGATCTGATATTGAGTTTTGAATTGAAGTCACGAAACTGACACCAGATTACAGACTACCAGATACAATATAATCGATTCTACAATATTAATTAGAAGTAGATTACTTTTCATAGTCATAGTAATTGATGTAACATACAAGTTTTATGTTGTCTCAATACAACGCTTCTTAGCTGTGAAGTACGTATAATTGTAGCATTGATGATTGATTAAATTGAATTAATGTTGCCATGACAGAGGATTAAGTTCAATTTTAGTATGATATGAAATGAGTAAAGTCTGTCATTTTTATTCGTGAATGATGCGATCTAGTTTTACGGAAAGCACTTTGTAACACACCTTTTCATTAATTCCATATGATTTTGAAAGTCTGGATGTGGAATTATGGAAAAGTGAACGTTGTAAAAACTAGGATTTTTAATACCGGCCCAATCGGTCCTTAGAATTTTGACCGTAACCTGACTGTCAGAGCAAGAATTACTGCGCCTGTGTTTAGCTATTGACTATTCAATAATCTAACGATAAACAGCACTCCAACTATTTTCAGAATTGACGTCTCGAATCACACCCTTCGTTTATCCTTATCTGTAGCTGCCTCGACACCCTCCACAGATTAGGAGCAGGAACCTGTTAAGTCAAAATTCTATGAAATTAGCGTCAACGTACGTTTTTAATGTTGGAGTGGTCTAGATTTCACTCTAATCACTGATGAATTATGAACTGTGATGGTTAGAAGCATGGGCTATAACTATAGCCAAGAACCAATCAACAATATATGTACAATACGTCAAGAACTTTAAACCGTAATATGTCTAATGTAATTCGTCATGGCTTTTCCGGTGAATTGTAGGTATTTTCGTCTTTTGTGTATTCACTTAATCAGTCCTATCGCCTGATCCTCCTGATTCTTATGCTCGAATTGGATATAACGAAGAGATTTTGTATAAATACGAAGTCATGATCATCACATATTATCAAGCTTCGAAGTTCGAATCGTAATTTGTTAACTCGAAACATCTTCAAAACGGATAAAATATTCAAAATGGCTCTTTTTCGAATTATCCTTGCATTCACCGCTATTTCAGCCGGTATGACAAACGACATACGGCATTAAATTCGAAATAACTTTATATTGAAATTTTATACTTTATCACTCTTTATATAGCAAATTCGTTGGTCATCCCTAAAGAGAAGGCTGATGTCCTGCTGGTGGGCCAGGCTGATGGGAAATCGTTTTACACCAGCGGAGATGAAGAAGTGTTAAAACATGTTCGTTCTAAATAATTAATTTAATTTGACTGTTACGAAATATTAAATGTGGATAATGTTTCACATTGTAACTACTTTTTTTTCAGGGAACGGATTTTCTGAGCGCAGTTGAATTTTGTAAAGAATCTGGACTCAATCCTGCAATAATTTCTTCTTTAGCTCAAAACGAAGCCATTATTAACGGAGTGGGACCTTGTAAGTACAACACACTACACGATTTTAGCAAATGATAAAACTGAATATAAACGGTGGAACACATGTATTTATCTAAATTCGAATTTTTATTTTTGCAGACAAAGGATTTTGGGTGCCACTGACGGACATTGGAGAAGAAGGTCAATTCCGTTGGGTTCGAAACGGAGATTTAGCTACTTTTGAGCATTGGGTGGTTGACAGCCCAAAGGGCGGAAACAATGCTTGGTTCTTCAACTGCGTTTACATGTATCCTGCAACACAGATTACTGGAACTTGGGTCAACACCGCATGCGCCGGGAGCCAGTGGCGTCCGCTTTGCGAATCTTTGTAAACATTCTTGTAAATTTAAAATTTATCCACTAAACTTTGTCAATATTGTAATTTATGAAATAGTTTGACATACTTATGATTTCAATTCTATTCGATAAATTAAATACAAGAAACAGTCGTGTACAATAAATCGGTCTTTGAACATCGAACTACTTTTTCTTTCGTTTCTTTATTGCTACCCAAATGCAAACTAATATTAATTATTAATGATGTAAATCGTTTCCCGCAGCTAATCTGATTTTTCAGGGATCAAAAGAATATTGCGACAAATTCGTTAGTAGATAGAAACTTTTCCAAATTCTGAATATTCAAAATTCGATTTTCGGATCACGACGATTTTCAGAACTTTCTAAAAATCTAGCTTTCTCAAAAAGTTAAATGTATGTAATAATTTTAGACTTCGTCTTTAAATGGAAACTTTTAAATTAAATAGGTTTTTAATCTTAAGGCTACCAAACCAACCGAAATATTGACATTAATAGCGACAAATTAGTATCAATTCTATGCCTCTAGTTTTGGAATCGTTTTCTTAAAAATATATAAATAAATTCAAAATTTCAAACATAAGTTCTAAAGAGCTTCTTCAATTTAAATTTTAAACATCAACGAACAGTCATAGCATAGTGTTGAAATTAAATACAATTCAACGCTCTATATTTCACGGGGTATTCGTTTGAGAGTGTAAAAAACCTAACAACTCGAACGTAAAAGCATTAAAACTGTAACGTATCAATAAAACTGCCTCACATTGAAAACCAATGTCTAATTTAATGTCAACGTTCCCGATACTCTGCGCTTATTTTCAGTCAACTCAGCCTTGTAAGACACAATTTTGCTCCTTCTCAAGCTGTATGAATTGTCCAGAATGAGAGTATACACTCCCGGCTCTTGACAAAGAAACGACCCAGTACTTGGAATCAAATGACTGTCAATACGAGCGTACTCCACAACATCTCGAACAATATTATCATCGTCGTGGCTCTGCTTGAAGGTCACTTTCATTCCAATGTCGTAACCCTCGGATTTAATTTCCCAGCTTAGAATTTGTAATTCTGGTTCGAGTAGATCTTGAGAGACAACAAATTCGATATCCAATTGGGAACCTGCTCTGACTTCTTGCTGCTTCCAAGCAGAATCACCTGAAATTTTAAAACAAGTTTTGTTAATCAACTTCAATTGCGAAATTAAATAAATTGTGTGCAGCACAAATACTCGGACAATTTCAGCAGTGTTTACCTGCATTTGCTTTCAAATTCTACAATTTCACAGCTTTTCATAATGACTAAGACTATTAGACTACAATGTCAGAATTTCGGATTTCGGTAAATGAAAAGCGATTCAAGAAGGCATAAAGCAAATGTAGAAATTACAATAAAATTGTCAGAATTTAAATTCAAACTATGTCGCTATCGAGCTGGGCAGAGTCACTGCATGGCTGGGAATTAATGTGGAAAATTGTGATGAAATTTAGTTAAGCGGGATAACACAATTGAAAACGGGTATCCCAGCTGTGATATGATTGGATTTAATTTCAAAACGGGATTTGTAATAATTAAGCTCTTCCAATTTCAAAACCCATTACATTACAAAACGGTTAAATCCCACTGGAATTGGAATTCATTAGCTAAAGTCGAATTTTTGTAAATCTGCTAATATGATAAAAGAAGATCACTCTAAAATAATATACTTTAAAGTTTCTTACACTTCAAATTAGTGTCAAGCTGATCATTGATGTCAGAAGAAAATAGTTTGGGTGTGATGTAGTTGTTCGACCGAATTCCCTGATAATAATTTTCGGGAAGAGGCTCGGCGTCATTCCACAACGTCGTATCATTTGAACAATACTCATCGTTTCCTGATCGGGTTCCGCCATAGTGTGGTGGTAATATTTCCATTGGGATCTTCGCTGCAAGTGCTTTAATCCAACTTTTTCGATGAGGACCGTGAATCTCAATTTTGTTCATTGTTTTTGCAGACATGAATGGTTTGAAAAGTGTGAAAAATACAGGGAATAGTCTGGCTGTATTTATGGAAATACCAGTTTTAAGTACTTCTGGCATGTTAGCCTCGAAAGTTCGTGCAACATCAAGAGCTACTGGAAACAAAGCTCCATTGCTTATATGACGAAGATAGGAGAAGTGATCGTAGTCGATAATCACAGTAGTCTGTGTGACCGGTTTTCCAAGCCGTTGTGATGAGAGCTTAATTTCGTGTTCGATTCGTGCGTAGAAACGCAAGAAAAAGCGATGCAAGAAGTTGATCTCATCCTTATCGGTAAGCTCGTTTGCTTTCCAAAATCCGACGGGAAGCATAAATACTGAAAATTTATAAAATTTAAAATAATTTTTTTGCGTTTTTCTGTGGTTTAATAAATTTTAAACATACTGCACTATTTGCTATGAACGACATATTGAAATATACCATTTACTACCTGGGCATCCTTCGTAGTCATGACCTGCCATTGCATAACGATAGTAATTCGACTTTGGCAGCCAATCCAAAATGTTGTCCATTTTATTTTTCTTGACCCAATCCATTGATTTTCTGAGCATGACCTTTGCCTTCTCTATATCCATGTCTCTTGCACGTAGCCAACGAATCAGAAAATAATCATCTTGAAGCTTCTCGCTAGGCACAAAATCGGTGACAAGTGTTCTAAATTGACGTACTACGTCCAGCTCACGTTCACTCAACTCCATGGCTTTAAATCACTAATTATAAATAAGTTATCAGAGATTTTCATGTGACTGGAGCTCCTGTATGAAAAGGATATGATCTACCGCTTCTGAAGATATTATCAAATAAACTGAAATTCAGAAGGGTCAATAGGACATCCGTCTTGCATTCATATTCTTGTGGAAGGAAGGATATTCATAGCATGTAAAAAACTTAATTTCACAACGCGATGTACTTTTATTTGAGGAGCAAGGGAATTTCCGAATACAATAAAGGTTTCCCTACTATTACACACAATAACCAGTTTTACACGCGTCACAGGTCACAGATATTCGATGAGTATCATAGATGGGAGAAATTGAGCTGCATGTGATTTGAAAACGTGGGAAATGCGAGGGGTGAATATTGTTTTCTTCCTTGCAAGGTAATACATATACATATTGGGAAAGGTGCCAAAAATTATTACCTTACACCTTACGCTACTAAGATCATAATTAAATAGTTCTCAATATTTACCATACCTCCCCCATCTAATTTTTTACACCTTCGGACGGTGACTACAAAATTAGATATAATCAGCAAAACAAGCGACAAGCTATCCGAAATTTTCGGTAGAGTTCAGATCAAAACTCTGTTGTTGACGTGAGTCATATTGGGTATGATCAGATCAGACTGTCGAGTATCGTACCATGAAATAATTCTTAACCGTGTCAGTAGATCTAGTTGGAGCCTCAACGGAATAAATGTTACAAGAAAAAATGGGCGAAAATGCGAGGCTTAGTTTGATAAGTCGTTGGGCATTTAAAAAAACGTGTCACTTATACGGACTGCAGCTGGAATGCAATTGCTGTGTATGATCTCATAAGGGTAACGAAGTAATCCTACATTACCCCTGATCTGAAAATCATTTGTCGTAACAAAGTGATTTCTTCTCAAATGGTTCGTTTTTCTCGACTTAATTGGAAATGGACGACTTCCTGGCAAAATTAGTATTGAGTTTAAAGAAAGAGTGACACTCACTTTGGACCAAGTCGGAACTGTAAAGTAGATTGAGGAATAAAATGGATCCAAGTTTACAAGTTGCTAAGTTATAAAATATATATACCTCAGGTGAACAGGGTTCGCCGGACTCATAATGTCGTAATGCATGTCCCATGCAAATTCTTCTGTCATGAAGTTAGGTATGCCAAAGTTACAAGCAATTGTATGGAGACCCTCTGTGTTTCAGATTAGCACGGGTCTATTTAAGCCTCGAAATCAGTACAAACCGCTGAGCCTTAAAAATGTTGGGATTCAGAATATGCAAACAAATGTTCCAACCCGCAACGCTTTTGCAATTTTGCTTGCGTTTGTTACAATTCTTGGTACTAAAATGGATAAAAGCCTTGTAAGTCGGAATCGGAATTGGAAGGGAAGGAGGGCGATTCCCATGTATGATAGTCATTTTGTGCGAGAAGACAACTTAAAAACAGTGTACGGGAAAAAATGAAAATATAAGAGATTTGTAGTGGTCGTATGAGTATAATTATATAAATGACGCAAATGCATTGTTTGAGCCTACCTGTAATTTGCGTTCCCGATCCAAATATTGAATAGTTGATTGTCCTTTAAGGATGGGTTGGTAAAAATATATAGGTGTACGTAATATTTACAATTGATGAGCTACACTACTGTTATATCCCAAAAATTCTATCAGGAACTATTCTAAACTTCGCTGTCGTTTTTCAAAATGCAATGATTCCAGCTGAACAATATCCAAAAGTTTCTGGCGCATCTTTAAACTCTGTACCCGCTTGTCATATTCTATGTAGTTCAGTGACATTCGTCCCACTACTCTACGTATTTAGAGAATCAATGTTGTAGCGCACTATTTTGTTTCTTGACAAGTTTTACGAGTTTTCCAGAATGAAGCATCATGGTAAATACCCAGATTCACCACAACATTATCGATGTCACAGTTTTCTTCCTGGCCCTCTGGTTTACAAAAATTTGACCTTGACTTCATTCCAAATTCCAATGACGTAAACGTATGATGTTATGATTTGATTTGACAGTTGAAAAGTTGTGATCATAGTCATGGTTCAGATAAGAATTCTGGATTAAAACAACCTCGAAAGCAAGTTTACACCTTCTGTAAGGAAAAAAGTAAGTCGCAAGTCGAGCCACCAGGAATCGAACCTAGGACCCACCGTTTGCCGGAAGGCTGCTCTCTCACTGAGCCATGGTGAGACGTTAATAGTACTTTCTCTTTTTGCTCACCACACTCAAGTGATCCTATTAGAGCATCGCACTGCCGCGAAGTGTCGGCCCCATTTTTGGTCGGGGCCGGACCCGGGGCCGAAAATAGTCGGCCCCCATTTCGAAGGGGCCGTTGCCGTAGTGATTTCTAAGATGCGGGGCCGGGGCCGAGCCGGCCCAAGAGCCGGCCCAAGAGCCTGCTCTAAAATCAGGGGCCGGGCCCAGAGCCGGCCCTTTCAAGTCAACCAAGATATGCGTCAATCTTAATAATACTAATTGGATCTTCGTTTCGGACATTTTTTCACAAAATTCATTTATGCTAAAATGAATTTAATTGACACAAATTTAAGCTAAAATGAATAAAGTAGGCACATTTTAAAAAGGTTCTGTTACGTTCTGTTATGTTCAAGATGAACGAAAATGTATTAAGCTGCCTAATATTTTTCCACAATAGCTTGTTGCATAATATCCGTGTTTTAGAACTACCGGAGTCATTAAAAAAAATATCGCGTCTTCATTACGAGGTTGGAGAAATTAAACGCTATAAACTATGTAGAAGCAGTGACCTCTATAACAACCTGCATATACAGGAAATAGGATTACTTATGTTAAAATTGTAAAACTTTTTAAAATTGTGTTCACTTTATTATGTAAAACCTTCGATTTGTGAATAGAATCTCTTGTTTATCTGATTGGAAATGTGAAATTTCCTCTTTATTTGTGGGCCGGCTCTTTGAATGTGAGGGCCGGGGCCGGGGCCGGCTCTCAAGCGGAATGGGCCGGCCCCGAAAACCAATGTCCCGGAAACGGGGCCGAAATTGTCGGCCCCCTTTATGGAAGGGCCGGGGCCGTCGCAGGAGAGGTCCGGCTCCTAAAAACTGGGGGCCGGGGCCGTGCGATGCTCTAGATCCTATCACTACTTCTTTTCAGAATTTCTTTCCGTATGCACCGCTGGAAAGGCGTACTATCAACATACACATTACATATTCTACACGCATGAGCGTATTGTGTTTTATTCAAAGTTTTACAAGTTTTAACCCAATAGTATTAATAGTCAACATTTTTGTGCTAAGGACCTAAAGATCTGATGTTTCTCCTTCTTGTTAAGTGGGTAAGCACGTGGTTGGATTGTTTAAATGTAACCTAATACGAATACAAAGTATTGGAGTAGTTAATCTAGAAAAAATTATACTTTCCTTTATTAAAATCTGGTTCTACAGTTTAGGAAGCTACGAAACTCACCTCAAGCTACAATTTTTGGTTGACTTGCTCTATAATTGAAATTTTTAAATTTAATGTATATTGTATCTGTATTAATATTTACTTTTACTACTAGAGTTGCTTCATATATCATATCGCAACATAATCACATGCAATTCAACAAATTGAAATTTTAGATTCAATATTCAAATGAGGTACTGCAGGAAGTTCTTAATTTATAACAAGTTGATTGGTCTGTTTCAAATTTTCATAAAAATAAGAATTGTATCACATGTAAAATTCGATTTATGAGAATCTAATCTGGTTTTGTGCATTGTGCATTTACGGCTCTTGGCAAAGTCCATCAACTTGTGTAAAATGAAGGTTTAATTTAATTTAAAAATCATCAATTCTCTCGTCTGACTTGAACCGTCAATTCAGCGTTGATGAGTCCGACAATCCCTTCTGAAGGGATACGACTAGCTAGGGTTTGATGTTCATCTCCAGCTCTATTTTCTATCTGGATACAAGTACCAGGTACCAGTACCTGAAAATCATTTTAATTGTAAATGTACTGTCATCCCAAACCACAACAAACGAACTAATTTAAGAAGACGTAGCAGAAATGTCTGCAATTCCAATTCAATTCATGCTAGTTGCTTTACGACTTCAATTCAAGCACTGTACCATGGCGTCGATGTCAGACAAAAGCCAGGATTAAATTCCTCTCCAATTCAGTGTTTTAAAAACTATTTTGGGAACACAACACAACGGGTATAGGTCCGTAGAACCGATTTTTACATGTGATTCGTCATTGGAAAAGTATTTAAATAGCGTTCAGGTTTAGAATGGGGGCGGCACAGATGATGTCCAAATCTCATTAGTCCAACTCACCCACCCCTTCAAAATGGCTATAATTCCAATGCACAGAGGTCCAAATTTCATATGGCCCACCCGAAATCTTCCTTTTCAATCCTCCCTACTCTTTATGTCGTAGACACTGCAGATTTTGAGCAGAACATCGGTTCAACACATATTTGAATACAGACCATTGATTTATTTCTTTCTGTTACAATTGCCATATTAAGTCAAACGAGGAGACGTCTTTTACAAGTAATTTTTACCTTTCCTTGCCTCCTTGATAAAAATGAGCTGGCAGCGGTTCATTGTTCCACAAAGTTGTGTCATTTGAACAGTACTCGTCTTCTCCTGGTCGTGTTCCGCCGTAATGCGGTGGTAGAATTTCCATTGGGATCTTTGCTTCAAGTGCTGAAATCCATTTACTTCGTGGTGAACTATATATTTCCATCTTGCTCATTGTTTTTTCTGACATTAATGGCTTGATTAATTTGTAAATAAATGGAAACAACTTAGCCGTATTTATGAAAATTGCACATTTGAGTGTCTCTGGGAAGTTAGCCTCAAATTCCTTCGTAACTTCGAGGCCCATTTGAATCATGGATAAATTCCCAAGGCAACGCATGGAGGACAATTGTTGGAAGTCTAAAATAGTAGTTGCTTGTGTAATGGGTTTCCCGAATCGTTGGGAGGCAATCTTCATTTCGTGTTCCACTACGGCGATCATTTTAAGAAAGGAGCGATGCATAAGGTTGAGTTCGTTCTTGCCACTGATCTCGTGCAATTTCCAAAGCCCGACGGGGACAATGAACACTAGAAATATATATTATCAAAATTATATATGTATCTGTTTGTAAATGCCAGTTTCTACCGCAAAACCGACAACCAGTCTTACAATTCGGTTATGTGTTCTATTTAACATGTAGACGCTACAGAAAGAGATGTAAATTTTCCAGATATTTATACACACACATTCGATATCTTTTTTTAGATTTTTCAAAAATTAATAAATTAGCATTATATATATTGAATTGAAGGAATAGTCCTAGCATCCGCTATAATTTACAAAATCTTAACTAAAATTTGACAGTTGATTGACAGTGGAACCAATACAAGTATTTGGATTGGACACTATCCATGTTGCTTTAATTACATACGATTCATCCGTATTAACGTAGAGACAAAATTCTTAATTTATTTCCAAAAATTTTAAAATTTCAATAGCTTCCAAGATCGGAAAAAAATTCCACTCGTTAAATACTGGATTACATACAATTTATAAATTATATAAAATTTGTTAAAACTTATACATTTGTTTGTTTTTCAGTCGGGTACCCTATTTTTTTTTACGATTCTCAGCTTACCTGGACACCCCACTGAGTCATATCCAGCCATTCCATATCGAAAGTGCGTGTTTGGAGGATTCCAATCCAAAATTTTGCTTATTTCATTCTTCTCAAACCACTCGAGAGATTTCCTGAGCATGCACTCGGCCTTGTCCATGTCCATATCTCGTGCACGTAGCCACCGTACCAAAAAATGGTCATCCTGAAGTTTCTCGGGTGGCACAATGTCCGCAACCCTATTCCTAAATTCATTCACTAACTGTAATTCATTGTCGCTCAATGCCATGACAATAAGTAAAATTGCAGAGAAAGTTAGGTTTTAACAATGTTGGCCTATTTAAATTTGGTACTGAAGATTCAATTAAAAACTTTCCACTTCCACTCAGGAATAAGGAAGATATAAGCCTGAGAAGGTTATTAGATCCATGCAAATTCCCACCAAGTATGCAGATTTAATTAGGTATACGAGTATATTTTTTGCGCGCTAGCAAAAAATCATAGGATGGAATCGTTTTAGTTGCACGTGTTGTGCAGCGAACCTGCTCCAGGTTTGAGTCAATTGCCACACGTGCTGGGTTCGTAACAAAAAAATCAGGGGCAAATAAATTCAGAAACTAGGATTGTGTGTCTGCTCTCAATTCTAATGTGCAAATAAACTGTAAATAGTAAAATATAGTAGTCTACATGAAGCGTTTTCGATCCACGATGATTTGACCCTCCACATGTCTATAGCATAAACAAGATGCCGGGCTTTTAATTAGCAAAATAATCTAATCCCAATATATCTATTTTGAGTGTATATATCATTTTAGGTTAGGTTTACATTGGTTTTGATATATTCTAATATTTTGATAAACTTTTTGCATACAATAAAATTTCACCACCGTACAAAAAGTGAATGTCAAGCACATAAGGCTAGTTTAAGACGACGACTCTTGTTGGCAATCTAAAGTGATTATAATTTTTGTCGTTCGGTTAATTGGACTACCAAAGCCGTTCCCCTTTTTATTTGTACACTTGTCTATGGCTATAACTTTTGACTCGGGGGCGCAAAAGATTTGAAATTTTGCAAGAATACTTTCCATATATCACTAGCTTGATATACAAAAAATATTTTCAATAATTTTCAAAATTTCGAAGATATTGGATTTTAAAGTGGATTTGAAGATCCAAGAACTTTCCAGTCAAGGTCACTCGA
>JAQFYU010002316.1:0-12192 GCA_034694905.1 Ceratophysella granulata
TGTGAAGCATGCAAATACTATATAAACTGGTTTTAACTTTCTGAAACTTCTTCTGACGCTTCTGCGAGTCCGTCACTCAAATAGTTCGCACGTTTTTAACGCGGTTTACATATAAATCCTTCCGCTTAAGCGCTTCCGCAAAACTGTCTACAGACAGACGGACAGACGGACAGACAGACAGCATCATCCCATAAGACCTTTTGGTCTAAAAAGCATAATGCATTGTATCTTTTCCTTAGGTATTCTAATAAAATTCCACTTTGAAACAGGCTGTTCATTTCATACGGCACCATATCCATCCATATCTGATGCCCGACGCTTCAAAATCTAATGATTTTAAAACGGTCGACGATTGTGCTGAAGAAGAATACTTACTGAAGAATTTTATACAAGTGTCACATTCAACTCGCATTATAAGTACGATCCTGACTGACATGACAACCCCAAGTACGATGCGAATTGAATGTTTTACATTCAGTATGCAATGTATGAATTTCTAGATTTTCCGAGAGCCGTTCCGATCTCAGAGTGTTGAATTTGCATGATATAGAGGCATATGATATATATGATATATATAGATATATATAGATATGATATATATGTATATATTCAGCACTCTGAGGTTCCGATAAGCGACAATGACCTTAGAGGTTAAGGAATTTGTTGGTCAAATCGGCGGGATTTGGAGGATTTTGAGACATGCACCGATTTCTGTGAAACTTTCAGAGGTTGCTCTGGAGATCGTATGGGTTGGCTCAAACCTTTCTCCGACACAGAATTTCGCGTGCGATGTGGGATGGCGATGAAAATCGCAAATTATTGGTGTGCAAAAATTTAGTTTACAGGATGGCCGTAATTAGCAACCTTTAAAAGTTTCACACAGATCGGTGCGTGGCCCAAAATCCTTAAAATCCCGCCGATTTGACCCAAGAATCCCCGGTAAGGTCATGTAGCATTAAAACATTTGTCAGCATTAGGAATAGCCCATCATCGCAACTTACTCCTGAGTTCCTCTGAGAGAACAGAATACTTGTGATGGTGGAATTGCGTCGGTGAAGGTCGTGCCGGCAGGTGGTCTACGTAATCTCCTAAGTGCGGCACAGTCGTCCCAAAGCCAATACCAAGTTTCTTGTTCATCCCCTTTGCAAACAATGGAAGGATCTTGACAGCGCTCTGAAACGGAGGTCACAAATCAACGACCAACAACAGTACTCAAGTACGAAACCTTTATGCTTTGATCTAAGGCGGCCAACAAATATTAATGGAGCGCTGCATGATCCAAGAGCTAAATAATGCACTTCCTCTTTTGATAATGTTTCACTCTCAGTCTCGAGTCTCGACATGGTCTCGACTCTCCACAACAATAAGCAGAAAGAATGGGACTCCACCGCACTACTTTAGTTTCGGCTCGACCGAGACTAGACTCCAGACGATTGCGATTGGTCTTCCGTATAACTCTTGGAAGCGTTGGGGCAATTTGGAATACATTTCAAAGTTGTAAGTTCTTCCATCTGACTTACCAAGTGCCATCGGCTCATCGAAACAGCTTCTCGTGACTTCTGTTTCTACGCCGTCGATGGGTTTCGTAACAGTAATATCCACTCTTCCACTCTTCGTTCGTCCTGGTCTTCTTTCGTACTGGTATTGGGTCAACCAATAGCACTCGTCAAAATCATCTGCGGCTAAAGTAACAAGTTCTCCGTCCGAGTCACAAACGGCGTACGCAGTGGGGTTCAGGGCGACACGGTTGTACGGCGTCGACCGGCAGTTTCCTTCCCAGTCATCCTTCAAAAAATACAATACTATATTAACGAATGGTGTAAGGTGCCAAGGTTTCACTTCTTAATGGTTTTTATTATATTTATTTTCAGGATATTGCGGTGGTAACCCGAGACAGCTCTCACTTTCAAAGGATATACTTTACTCGTGCTGAGATCAAACACTTGCTGAATAAGGGACCATCTTGGCTCAGTTTGGCTTCCGCAGGGTCTTCTCAAGTACTTGGCTCGGATAAAATCGTCCTCCTGGGCAGGGCAACTGACTCCAGCAGCCGTTACTGTTGGTGTTTTGCATGCCACGTCACTATGAACAAGAGTGGAAGTGGCATAGCAATCTTCAGGCCTTCCACACTCCCAGAACTCCTTCTTGGCTTCATTAATTTCCAACTCGCTGTGCATATTGCATGAGTTGTCGATATCTCTACAGTAATTCGAATATGAAGTGACAGTTAGTATCAGCTATTTATGGTCAACAGACATAACGCAATCCAGCATAGCATACTGAGAAGCAGTGCCAAACATTCTAAAAACAATATTGAGAGCAGTTTGCAGTCAGCTTGTAACTGGTTGTATTGAACATGAGTATTGAACAAGGATGCTGGTTTGGGGAAGATTTTAGAAAAACTATTATTATTCTGCCAGATTGGATGGAATACTTCGGCCTTTTAAACCAATACAGCAGCACAAAGATTCTAGGAAACTGCACTCAAAAATACCGAAGGATTAAAAACGGAATATTACTTCACGTTTCACGTTAATCTCCTTATTACTCTCCAGAACTGTGAGGTTTGTATGATTCCGCTTGCGGCACGACAGCAAAAATTCAACTCACAGCATGCAAAGATCTGGCATGACTCTGAGCTGTACTCAAAACGTGTACTTCTGTTCAACTTACTGTCTCGTTTGATCCGCGAGTCGACA
The DNA here is from genome assembly GCA_034694905.1 of Ceratophysella granulata. Lineage (NCBI taxonomy): Eukaryota > Metazoa > Arthropoda > Collembola > Poduromorpha > Hypogastruridae > Ceratophysella > Ceratophysella granulata. Next base: position 2,700 of record JAQFYU010002316.1, read on the forward strand.
GATGAATAAACTTTGAAGCCCCTCTTCCAACTTCACAGCAGGGTCGTAATCCTGTGGAAGAGTTAAAGTTGGAGTGGCGCCTAAATAGCTGTTATGCAAGGCGGGAGTGGATATGCCAGTTGCACGGTCTGTGTTATCAGGATCGTGACATAAGTCTCCGTAGTAGTAGGCTCGTCTAATCTGAACTTCGACAGCACAGTAGTTTTGAACTTGTATCAAGTCACAGCGATCTGGAAAAGAGTGATCATGATCTTCTGAGCAAAACGTAAACGCAAATCGTTAAGCATTGCTTATCATTACAACATTATAGAAATATATTAGCAAATCACACACACGCCAATTGAGAATTGGTTGCTTTCGCTTGCGCTTAGACTCATAGACTCAACCTAATGTTAATTCGAAATAATCCAAAAACACTTTTTGGTTAAATTCGATGGCATCCAATTTCAACAATAATGTTGGCCAGCGCCAGAAGCAAAGCAACCATCAATTGTGTATTGGGTGAGTTTTCTTGTGTGGTGTGCATGCTTGTCTTTGCGCGCTCAACCGGAATTTCTCAAAATGACAGGTTCAGTGCAGTCTTCTCTCCGCTATCCGCTTACGCTTACCAATATGATCATTCACACATGTGATGCTGGTGCCGGGACGATCTATTTGATCGTGAACACAATTGCGAGTTGTGTCGGGGGCCATGAACGTGTTCGTGTCTAGTACCATGGTTTGAAGATTATTGTACCAATGACAGTCATCGGCACCTCCAATATCGTCTTCCTTGCAGTTGTAGTATTTCAATGCTGGCTTGTAGAGATCCTTCTGATCTGCAGCCAAAGTTTGATAACCTATCCTGCTTACTATCTCACTCCCTTTGTAGAAGAAAAGAGGTTCCTTTGTATCCAAGTCGAGGAGTTGTGGATATGGATTCAAACCTGGAAACACAAGGATTTCGTTAGTACATTGCGATCGAGACGAAATTGTGCAAGTTCGAATTTGAAACACAGTGTCATTCTTACCGCAATCACTGTGTCGTTCGTCTGGATTCTCAATCGCAATAGCATATGTTCTCTGAACTTCTCTCAACGCGCGGAGATCAACAAAAGGACAGTCATCGAGGCAGAATCGAACCTGCTGCAGCAACATTCTCCTGTTCAGCTCTTTACTGTAGCATGGAAAATAGTAGTCCTTCATGAGAGCCTTCCAATCAAATGCAGAAGCTGTCTTCTCATTCAAAGCCGGGTCCCTCAAACAGTTTCCAGTGAAGTACAGGGGTGGAGCGTATGCTTCTTTATTAGTCCATTGTTCGACAACTTCGCGAAACTCTTCTTCTGTCATGTACCGTTGAGGAATCTTGGACAAATCTCTGAAATGGCAGACGCGAAATGTATGTAACTCAGCAAAATTCGAACTTATAACCAAACCGCTTCAAAGAATCTCATCCTATTACTGAATTCAAAATAAATACAATATTCATCCATTATATTCTATAAAAAAAGTACTTACAGTACAACCAATATACAAATGTTGTAAGTAACTTTAAATAACCTTTAGATTGATTCCATTCAAATGCGATATAGAACATGTCATTGTCGGTTCCGAAATACCTCGAATAGTATAAAAATAAATAGTCAAATATAATGGCGCAGTATTCGAGAACAACGTCTTCTGCAAGATTCCGTTGAGGATTGGAGAAGAGTCGGAACAAATAGAATTCAAAGTTTGACTGAATTGATAAATTCCGAAATGGATTGAGTTTGCAGTTTTCCGTTCTTACGTTCTTTCGACGTTTGCAGTGCATATTGGCCAAGTGCCATCATTGTACGCGGTTAGGGAAGGACTTCCAATATCAATTATCCAAGAGTTGCTCCAATCTTCGGAGATGCATTCCGATGGCTTAGAATCTAAACAATCTTCCCAGAAAAAGTAGACTTGTACTTGAGCAGACTCTGTCGTAGTTCTTCTGTCATTGTTTCTATCTCTATACTCCTGTATTGTTCGATTGACGTCTCCCTCTGGAACACTGAGAAACAAGAAGAATATAAATGGGTAACTTCAATGTCAAATGTCACCCATCAACTCTTATTTCGGAGTAAATCGTTTCTCCCGACCTTGTAATCCTATAACACCAGTGGATTTGTGAATAGTTTTCGGCATACAAATTGGTTGAGTTCGGACAAGGTACTTTGACCACAAGGTCTGTGTTTTCCGTTTGTGCCAACTGTATAATTAGCGATACAAACACAAGGACGGTTCCAAGAGCCTGCAAGATACAAAACAACCAAACATCGTTTAGCTTCAGCGTTATTGTTCTAAAATTCCTGTTGTGTTGGCTTACTCCGACAATCGCCTCACGGTTGACCATAAAGAAGTGATTTACATTAACCATTGCTGGATTTGTTGGACTTAGACTCCATAGAAGACTTTGAATCTACACAACAACAACGGTGTGAAGCGCAATATGTATCATCAGTGCATATTTAAGTAAATTAGATCAGTTAGCAGTTGAAGCAGATCACTTACAAGACGGCGCTCATGAGATGACTTAGACCGAATGAGGCCAACTCGCCGAACAAACGAGCAGCCATCCATCACCTATGAACACAAAGACGCCTTGAGCAATGCTTAAACAAAGACATTAAAATACGACTGATAGCTTGCACGCCTTCCAATAGTCTCAGAGATACAAACCCCTTGTCATAAACTACAGATCCTATCCTATCAATAAGAGTTCATCATCGCTTACCGCAACTCCCGCAGCAGAAATGCACTCCGATGTGGTTATAAAGTCCAAAAGAACGTGAAAAATCACAAAGTAGGAACTCAGACGCTCATCAATGTATGAATTGTAGAACTGCGGAAAGTATTAAAACACAAGTCACACATATCAATGAGATTCATTCTTATGTCATATATTAGATCAGCTATCAGCTTAGCATAGAGGGGGATTTGCCAGCCAGGTCTAGTACTTGACCTCAATCTCCATAATTCGTACTGACGGTTCCGAATTAGTAGTACCGAAGACTTACACGTAGAGTCAATCCTCTGGATCTGAACGTATCATTCCCACCATAGGCTTCTGACGTTTCTTGCTGATAGAAGAAGATCTGAACTGACACGATTGTTAATGCCCCCAATTGAAAAAGAAAGTAGGTCTGGTGGTAAACAAAGGTAGCCATGATTGTGCTGTTGTTGTGATCTCCAATGAGATCTCTAATTAAAGTTGAAGTTTTTTTGCTTCGAATGTGACTCACCATGATGGGAATGGCAAATACCGACCCAAATTGACGAACAAGCCCGTTCACCAAACGATGATGAACGAAGATTTTAATTAGGGATTGGCTCATCTTTAGTCGAAACAGGTGACCTCGTTCATCGCATCCACCTGAAATAAAAACAAATCTTGAATTCCAAACCGATCCAAACTTTGTGCTTTGTTTTATCGTAAAGCATTTCAAAAAGAACCGATACGGCATAAGGCACAACTGGAATTTAGAATTATTTCAAAGTTTACACAAAGAAATGGACTCGGTTGGGGATGATGCGGTGAATATTTACTGTACTGATACTTACTTAGACCCATGTAACGCGTAGTGCAGTTCATTTTGAAATACGTTAACCCATTTTGAATTGAACAGATTCTTTATCACGATAATAATGGTTTGTATATCAACTTAAACAGTTGTCTAGATTGACCACGAGATTGACCCGACTTACACTGTTCGAAGGTGAGTAAGAAGCGCATGTTCCACCACTCGGCCGTGTTCTTGATAATACGTGAAACAATTTGAAGAAGGGCAAGGATGGACCGGGAAGCAAAGACAATGTATATCTGCAAGATGAGCCCAAAGATCTGGAAGAGAAGCATCTGGTCGTCCGGTCTAATTCGTAGTTGATAGCTGAAGGGTCGGAAGACAAGCATGGAGAGGAACCCTGCCGTTCCTCGAACCGTTCTCGGAAAGTCAAAGTAGAAGCAAATACACATTACGATTGTGTAGACACCTGAGGCAACGTAGTTCAGTACTGTGAGCTTTAAAATTCCCACACTCGCACTCGCTTCCATGTGCGTCAAAGAAGCCACCATGAAGTTCAGGTACTGGCAAGTGTTTAGTCCGTCTTTAAGCAGAATGGCAACGCTCCAAATTGCAGCAAGGAAAAGGTTGACCAGGATAGCGGAGAGGCTAATTGCGTATTTCTTCATTTCTATCGCTTCAACAAATCTAGCAATAATCAAATAAAAGGAATTGAGAAATGGAGGCCAACGCACGTGTAGAAGAAATACGAGATCTAAAAGAACTTACAGGTAAATATTCTCCACCTGGTCATTTTCGTATGTGACCTTCGACCTATCGGATGCTATTTCCGCAAGAGCCAGTACAACAAAGACCGAGGTCAGCCAAAGTATTAGCGTGGAAAAGGCAAACAGAACTTGTCGTCTCCTGCTGATACAGAACTGGACCATTCCAAGATTTTCGTCCGTTTTGATTTGGAACGGTTGTCTAGAATAAAGCAAAGCGTTGGTAATTCGTATTTGTAGAACGTAGGGTAGCACGTGACTCTCTTTTGTAAATAGTCGCGGTTAAGAAATTGAATTACTAATTCCTACTAAATACTTACCGAGCTGTTAAGGTCAGGCCTAGCATGTACGGTTTCAAAGTATGCGCCAATTCCTGACTTTCGTAACTAATCGACTCCTTCATCCTGAAATATCAAAATAAAACATTGTACATATCGTAGGATAGGTACTGTAGTGGTAGTTTCTCGTTATTACAAGAATATAGAAAAACGAACCAGGGCTTTTTAGGCTTCTCCAGTGTTTGAGCTCGTAAGATTTCCTACACAAAACACAAACGCAAAAAATCGGATACCTGCTGACAAATATTGTAGAAATACTGTAGATGGAATTGAAGCAAGTTTTAAGTAAGTACTCGGGTTTGGAGTCTAATCAACAAATGACTTTGTTGGAACTTGGAACCTCAACGTACCTCTTCACTGTCACTTGTACTCAATAGCAACCATTCGTTGTCCTTCTCCCGTCTGAGCATCTTCGCGCGGCGATTGGGAATTGCTGTGTCTGTTTCAACTTGTTTAGGCCATTTGTGAATTCCATCCTCTTGATCCTCCGTATTGGTCTCAGACTCATGGTACTTCTCCTTCTCTCCAAATACTGGAGCGGAATGAACCTTCTTCGTTCGCAGCCTTCGGTGCTTTCTAGCGTCTTCTCCATCAGAAGCTCCTCCAGAAGGAACGAAGGTTACACTTTTGTGTGAAGCATTCGGAGAAGTAGAACGATGATGAGGATGTGAAAGGGCACTTTTCAAAGGCTCCGCTTCCTCTGCGTTCGTTGCTGCTGCTGCTGCCTTTCTTCTTCTCTTCTTCACACGTGTCGGTTGCTTAGCAGCGGAATCTTGGAAAGAAAAACAGTAAACGACCATGCACTATTCATGTTTACAAACGCGTTAACATGGTTGTATTTTATCATATTCTATAATCCGAAAAACATTTGTTAGAGTTTCGACTTGGAAACTTAGATCTTCATATTATGGAGTCAGGTTTGCTGAAAACACTTCATTGGTGGTCAAATGCGGGAAAAAACTTTATACATGGGTATTCTAAATTGCATCGTAGTCGTACCTTCACCGGCTGGAATGACTTCCGGTCCCGGGACTTCTTTACCAACTTCATTCACATTCACAATATCTGGCGTCGCCTTCATTGGGACTCGCTTGGGTTTCACCCCAGCGCTTTTCAACTTAATTGGTTGATTTATTGCCATAGGCACCGTCTTCGTCATAGCCTTATCAGTGCCCGCCGGTTCCAGTTTGGATGTGACTGGACTGGCCGGTTTAGAAGGCGAACTGGGACTTTTCTTTTTCACAAGGGTTTTAGTTGTGTCCGACTTCGTAATTGACCCTGCCGCCTGCGTCTTTGAAATCGGACTTGCCTTCTTCGCGGCTGGTTTGGATGCACCAGAGGCTCTTTCGTCTATTTTCGAAGTCGGGCTCACTTTCTTCTTTACCACCTTAGGTGTTCCAGAGTCTGATCCACCAGCCCCAGACTTTTTCTGAGACTTATTAATTGTCGTTGGACTTTCACTTTTCTGAGTTTTGGATCTCGAAAGTTCCTGTCCTTTCTTCTTGCGCGGCGCTGTCTCCTCTGGACTATCCCTGCGCTGCCTCTGTGAGCTTTTGTTTCTACGACGAGAGGGTTCTCTGGATTTTGGTCTTGGCTCTTTGACAGAAGTGGATCCCGTAAGGCTTCTTCGTATTTCCGTTCTGATCAGGGTACCGATTTGTTCAAGACTCACGGGCGCTTCTTTACTTTGTCTGGGTTTACCTTTTCTCTCTTTGCTTTCTTTTGAACTTTTGGACGAGAGGTTATGGCGACGACGACGGTGTTTACGACGTTTTTTGTGGGTTATGACGAGGCGATTGATATTTATAACGGTGGACGCGGAGCTGTTCTTGCGTTTCTTCCGTCGTCGGCTCCTACTACTACTACTACTTCCACTGCTGCAGCTGCTACTGTTAACACAATATGTCGGAATCAATTATGAAGAGTTAAGTACGCTGCTGTATCATGTATTATTACACCCTAATTAGCGGGCACATGGGACAATGAGTTTGAACATGCGAAGCATTTGGGTCCACGTTAATAATTAATTACATGTGAATATAAAGTTCGCAGCTTCCGGCGAAGCAAAGTTTCGTTTACGGAAATTCTAGTTGATTTGAGACATCGAAAGATCCTTATCTCAGTCTATTTTGTGATTCTTTCGCCAAAGCCAAAGTGACCTAAGCTAATCCAAATGGAGTTTGCAGTAGTGATATCGGGGATGATGATCATTGCGGAACTTTTTTAAAACATGCTACATGTACTTATGTACGTTTGCGGTAAACTGTTGATAAAAATAGATTGCATATACCTACATAGTATAATATTACAAATAAGTGCACACTTTCGAGCATGAAATAATTACCTGCTAGAACTTGAGCTACTGGAGGATCGACGTTTCTTCTTGACCTTAGACTTGGCTTCCTTTTTCTTTGGTTTCTTTCCAATACTACCGACGGTTGACGTTGAGCTACTTGAACCGGAATCGTGCTTATGGTTCTTCTTTTTCCCGCCACCGACTGCCACACCGCACATGGTGTGCATGTTCATAACAAAACACTCATGTTTCTCCATGTCAATAGCGATGTGAGGTGGTTTCATTGGAACCAAAGGCAAAGCAATCATCATCTTATCCTCGGTTTCGCGCGAGGTATCTCCATATATTTGGATTGCGACAGAATCGCCGTTTTGTAGATCCTGCTCAGTGAGATTGTCCTCATCCTCGGGAGCAGAAAGTCCCACTGGTTCAACGTCGATATGCGTCACTTGTTCAGACAGATCTTCCCATTCATCCAAATCCTTGACACCAAACCCAGCTTCATTTTCCCAAAACTTCTGCTCGAGTTCTTTCAACTCCGTTTCTGAAAGATGTTCGTACAAATAGAACTCACAACACGAGCATGTATTTCCTATACTGCTGAAGAGACTAGGATACAGTCTTCGATGTCGCTTTGACAGACATTGACAGCAGTCGCAAATCCGTGACTCTATCCAGCTTGACTGCTTGTCGGCAAGAGAAGAAATAGGTTCTGCTAACGGAGTAACTTTTTCAGTATCAGATGCTGGAAAGCGTTCAGGAATTCCATTGTAGAGTCTCCACGCTGATTCTTTTTCCCTGAACTTGAGAGCTCGGATTCTCTCCCGTTTCTTTCCTAGTTCTCTGAGACCAAACACGTGTTTGATGGTAACCCATTTTCCTCCCTCCAGAGACTGAGAAAGTATAGGTCTGTATGGTACGAGCCCACTAAGACCTGGAATTGGTTCAATTTCCACCTTATCCCTGTAAGCAAACGGAACAAAGTAGAGATTAGTGTAAAGCTACATCTATTAACGATAGCTGGAATAAAGCACGATTCTTTAGCTGCAATTTTACTCACGTGGACTTAGTTGGCATTTTATAGCGTTTAATTCGACCCCCTAAGTAATTTCGGATCCACTCATCAACTATGAAGCTTTGATATGGAGGATGGTTACAGCTTCGACCGTAGGAATTACGCTTAAATCCAAACTCCTCCTTCTCTCTTCGTCGCTCATATGCCTCATCTTCTTCTTCCCACCAAGGCGATTCGGTTCTGGAGGCTCCAGTCGCCTTGTAGTAGTCAAACGAAGGCGGTCGGCCTGGAGGTTCCAACCCTTTCTTCGAAAGCTTGGACTTGGAACCTGGTTTCTTGTCTCCAGATGCGGGCTTGGATCTAGATCTTATTTGTGACTCTGGTTCGTATGCTTCCGTGTTGAAGTGGCTTCCCCTATTCCGGTTTGAAGTCTGTTGTGACTTAGTTGAGCCTGAGTTCGCTGGAATGTCCATGGGTGTGCATGGCTCAGGAGCAGACTTCTGAAGAGTAGCTAAAGCTTCAGCTCTGCGTGAATCAACTAGATCTCGAAATCTCTTCCCCATTGGAGAATTATAAAGCACTTGCTGTGCCGGGCTTAATGGCATTGGATCGTGCTCGAGTCCAGGAAGGTCTATATTTGGAACGGTTGTTGGGATCGGAATAGAGGTTTCGTTGCCCACGTCCGCTTCGGAAGTTTTCTGTTTATCGTCAACATCATGTTTCTTTTTGCCCTTCTTTTTCTTTCTGGTCCTTTTAGTGGAAGTCGCATCCAAGCTTTCCTCGTCCGTGTCACTAAGATTCTGAAGTCCTCTTGGCACCTTGTAGCCTTTACTGATGTAGTAACTTCTAGTTCTTCGTCGCCGTACTTTTTTCAGCTCCTTCTCAATTTCATGATACGCAGGATGACCATCGTTTATATCCGTATAAACATGGTCCGAATAGTCATACTCTGATTCACTCCGATCATTCTTCCTCTGTAGCTTTCGACTTCGCTCATCTTCTGATCTTTCGAACGGGAGCGACGACGACGCACCTCCCATGTTTGATTTTCACACTTTCCTAAAGAGTATAAAGTACATTTAAAACATGGTTGTGGTGTGAGATTTTACCGTGATTTTTGGTCAGTATACAGTGCATGCAGCTAGGGTGGGATGGCCGAAGAATTTTCAACCAACAGCCAAGCTGGAAACTAACTTTGGTCGAGTTAGTTTAGTACTCGGTTCACCGAACAGCAGAATCCTTTCCAAAAACTGATTTGTTGTATTTTTTTGATATTGATATTTTAACAGGTCTCGTAAAAAATACTTTCGTTTTGGATCAATACAACATGCAAACATATTTCATTTCAAGTGATTATGAAGCAGTGGAATTGGTATGGTGACGGTGACTGGTAACCGAAGAATTTTAGTTTTCTTACCATCGATTATACGTAGTGAAGTATTATGTAAAGGTTAATAAAGGCCTACTTATGAAGGCTAGCATTTACTTTACCGGTACGAGACACACAGAGCATGGACTGTTTCATTTTATCCGCGCGTTTCGGCAAACCTAACTTA